>JAPMOR010063332.1:597696-617351 GCA_026543865.1 Argiope aurantia | reverse complement strand
GCAGTTTATATATATATATATATATATATATATATATATATATATATATATATATATGCATGAATTGATGCTCATAACTGAAACGATTTAAACTGCGGGGAAACTATTATTTCATGCGTCACTGAAAAGAAGGGAATACTTCAAATTAAAATGGCGATTAAAGAGACATTTATTACTCGTCGGATCTCTTACAGCGAATAAACTCCTTAAAGCTTGCTCAAATGAGCGACGAACGTAACTGTCGTCGCTAACTGCTTACAAATCGTGTTACAACATTTTTTTATATACTGTTTCTTAATGGGTTCTTTCCATGATGAAGATTAATGCATTTTTAAAGAAGATTTATGATGTAGTTGCATAAATGCATTCGACGTGACTTTAAAAACTGTAGGATCTATCACGATGAATGGTTAACTAGGTCTCACGCAATTACCTTTTTCACTAGCATTCACTAATTTATTATTAAATATCTGCGCTAATGAATTTATTTATTCATTCATCCATCCATCAAGGTGCAGGCCATTTAGTTTTATTCACAATTAAAGGAATTGCATATATTTCATTTCACTTTCCTTTATCTAGTGAGTGAAAAGTAGAAAAATGCATTATATTACAAAGTTGTGTTAAAAAAAGTGGAGAATTTTATTTTACGCATTTATATTTATGAAAACCTTAATTTTTATGATTGCATGTACACATAAACTTCCAGCGCGTAAAATATTACCCACAAAATAATATCTTGATCCTTAAAAATTTCAGAATTATCGATAAAGGTACCAGAGATATGTATGTTTAATAAAAAATGCCCAGGATTTATTTTTAAATGAAAATATAAATATTTGGAGTATAGATGCAAATAATTTAAGAAACTTATGCTTATGTAAATAATATGCGTCTCTAATCTTTAGTTTTATTCAAGAAATTTTTTAAAAAATAATTTGCTTCCTGAGGAACATTTTGAATTTTTATACTATTGGTTGGATAGACAATGTGTAAATGTATTCTAAATAAAGGAGGTTAAAATGCGTCTTTCTTGGAGAAATGACATTTGTAATGTTATTTCAATCAAAATGTTTTCATCAAATGAGCACTTTCTGTGTGATGCAAATCTATTCATCATATGCGACAATCATTGTCAGCACTAGATCTTTTCTAATCTATGGAAGTCGACATACAATTTAACAAGATTATGAATATGGGCATTTCTGATCTTATGAATGGATCTCTATGATAATAGTAGGGTTTTGAGTGAATGGAGTTCCAGTATAACAGTGGAACATTCGTCGGATCAGATGTTTCTCAATATGTAGACGGGGTGGTCGGCTGTACACAAAGTAGATGGGCTTGCATAATTCACACCTATATTACTGACTCCAATACATTTTGATTTATGTTGTAGACTATAAGAAATACTGTTTATCTGAAATAACTATAACATGAAATAAGGTTTTATCCATTCTTTCAACACTTTTGTCATAGCATCGACTAAAATGACTCTAATTGAGCTCACAATAGTGTATCCATGCAATACAAAGTTGAATGTACTTTGTACTGCATGGATGTATGGTTTTAGAACAAGTTTCATAACTCCTTCCAGATGCACCATTTCTACTAGGTTATACAGACTGACTTTGATCAATTCTGACAAATGAAAGATGGTTATAGAAGTGTCCACGGGGATCATAAAACACTATAGCAACTTTGTCTCATCTCCAACCGTTTTTTGAGCAAGTTGATTTTGTTCAAAATTACTTGAGGTTATTCCTGCACCCAAACGATGAAAAATCATTCTCCGACAAGATGGGGGTCCTTACATATTCTTCAACGGCAATTCAGGACTTCCTAAATAAACATTGGTCTTAGGGGACCCATTTTTTAGTCACCTAGATTGCCATAATTGACTCCAAGGGGCTTCTCTATTTAAACATTTTTAAGCAAGAAGTTTACAGCGTAGAAGTTACCAGTTTAGAAGACATAAGAAGTCGGCTCGATAAGGCGATATTATAACTTATGGGTAAACTATAATTAAAAAAAAGCTGATAAGTCCATTCGGAAAAAAACGAGAGCTTCTATTAAGTGTGGGGACAACAAATTTCAGCAGCAGCTTTAAATTCCTTTGACAAATTGTAGCTTGTACTGGTTCTCAGAACTCAGAATTAAATTTTTGGCGACATTTTGATTTTAAATTTCTCCAATGTTTCAGCGCTTATTACTCGGCTGTAAATCCATGTATTTTCATAAAACTCGTATCATCTTAAAGAACTTTAATTGTTATTTCTGAATGTGTGCTTACTTTGGCTGAGGATGTGCCCCAGAATATTTTGACTTGGAAATTTTATGATTTTGAGCAAAATCAGATCATTTGCCATAACTTGCAAACGGTTGGAGATGGGACAGGACTGCTATAATGTTTTATGATCCCCATGGGCTCTTCTATCACCTTCTTTCGTTTCTCAGAATTGGTCAAACTGACCCTGTATACTTTTATATCAAAAAATAAAAGCAATATTTACATAACCGATGTTTCGCTTTGTAACTGACAACTAAAATGAAAACCACCTAGATCGCGTTTCTATAGATATATTGATAAGTAGTAAAAGTCGGGAGTCTTTTTATATTTCTGGGGATTCTTTTGATACAATGTTGAAATTATAACAAATGATAAACATTTATTTTATTTTAAAACTTGAATTAATATTTATTAGAAGCAAATAATATTAAATTATGTATATGTTATTTAAGTGGGAAAATCTGAGAAACATAACAAAAAGTGACAACGTTCAGGTTGATACATGAGTTGGAAAAGTTTAGACTAAAGCTAGTGAATATCGCTTTCTATTCCTCAGGACGCCGAAATTATTAGCGCGCAAATGAGAACAGAATATCAATAAAAACTACTTTGTAAACCAATTTTTCAAGAGAAATGAAGAAAAATTATAAACTAGAAAATGAAAAAGATGAAAGAAAATACACCCACGAAAACAACCATATTATACTGCACGACCATCTACCACGAAGCTCATGAAGGAAGGCAACTATTGGTTTTAATAATTGTCACATTGACACTTACCTTAATGTCAGATGAGATCCATACGCTCAAGGTCACTTCCTCGAGAACAGTGACTTCTCTTAATCCCAACCCCAAGAAAGTAACTTGGTGAAAAAAATTCCTAGAAAACTAACAATTTAGATGGCCATCTAGCGAATTCATACCCCAGGTATAAAATGCACCACGTATGGTGAGCGGATATGGATTTTAGCTGTTCATAAGAAGCAAGAAACAAATGCAATGGCAACTGCTTCCGAAGGAAAGTTCCCTATCTCACCGAGGAGTGATGAAAATGAAAAGTACAAGAGAAGTGACGTAGAGAAACGTGACTTGAGGGGAGAATAATTCTCAAGATACTAGGGATTTGGGCACCCATACTCACCTAAAGAATGTTAAACACTAAGAGAACAACACCAGAGATAAGAATGATTTCAATGGCCTCCTCTGTTAGATGTTCTTATTTTCGAAAACTTTAAACTGCTCAGACGGATTCTGTCTAATCAGATGGATTCTATTGTTATTAGTAATTGGGAATTAATAGACATTAAATTTTTAATTAGCTGGAAGTATTTCTGAATTGAAATGCTTTTTCGTTCGTTAGAAGGAAATATAATTTTTCAAATCACTCACACCTTTTATTAAACTTATAAAGTTTGATTAGAGTTATTTGAATGAACATACGTTTCGAAATAACTACCTACAGAAAAACTGAATTATTTTTCTTTCTGTGATATCCCATGACATTCGAATTTTAAATAGCATGACGAAGATAACTACGCATCAGTTACTTCACAGGTATCCTATTGGTTGAAAAAACATGTGCCATTCTTCAAAAAATAGAAGCTTTGCATCATGCGTTTTAAGCAGAAAAAGCAATGTGAATAGAAAGATTCAGTAGTTCTTAATGAAAGGAATGGCTTCATTTCGACTTCAGATAAGATAGAAAAACTTTGATTTTGTTAATGTGCACCATTATTCCTGAATTATTTCGAAAATCTGCAGCTTTTATTTAATTCGATGGAATCAAAGCAACACCAAATTGGTAGGTCTAGTTATTTCACGAGAAATCTCTATTTAGGTTTAGTAACAGTAAATATATTTTACATGCGAAAACAGAATTGATACAAACAGAATATTTCAAAATGCATGAACATTTTTAAAAACCAAAACTTTATAAGCGAATGGAGATAGAATAATATCGTTTACTTAGAAAAGACAGAAAAGAAATGGAGTTTGCATTGCCATTAGACCATTATTTAATGATTGTAAAGTTCATAATTCAAACTACAAAATCTCCGCCTTTTTAAATCGGTATATTGTAAAATGAGACAGTGAATGACGCATCGCGCATGTGTCTCCTTCTATTCAGAAACTCAGTTAGTTGATGATAACCAACATTTTTCGTAGCATTAAACATTATTTCTCGTGCGATTGCAAAACATCAGCAATCGGAATAATTCTTAATTAAATGTAAAACTGCTGTTACTTAGGTGATAGTTAAGCTTCCGGATCAAGGACTTCAGTCATTATATCATCTTATGAAGCGCAAAGTCATCTGATAGTTTCAATTGTAAACTATCCATTCAATAAATTCATGATGAAAAAAACTGTCATTATTTATACTCTGTTTGTCCTGATGGCACCATTAGTTTAGAAATGATTTATTTATAAATGCACTGTCAATTTTTCTCACACCCTTTATATTCCTCGTGAAATACTACAATTTCATTCAAATGGAAATCATTACGAAAGTGAAAATCTTGAATTTTATTGAGAACCCGTTTTTTCCATAAAAGACAAGATTAGTGCCATTACTTTTGTAATAATGAAGAATTATTTTCTTTATTCTTTCCTATAATTAAGTAAGTAGGACTTGAGGCACGCAAAAACCCCATTTGACTCTAATGAAAAGCACTTGGAACTCTAATAATACAACTTTTTCCTCACGGAGCTTTCAATTTCTCTTCTGGGGTCATAAGAGAAACAGACATTCTATAAACTAAGTTTCAATCAAGTTATTTTCAATACATTATGTTACGTACGTTATACATTTATAATTCAATACATTATGTTATGTTACTATGTCAATAAAACGTTTTCGCACTTTCTACTTCAGTCCATGATTTTTGATACTATAGAAAAATTTTATAGCAGCATAATCATTGTTTTTCAGGCAATGAAAATGTTATTCAAGTGTTCCAACTTGTAAGTCTTTATCATTGATTCTTCAAAAGGGATATTCCAAAAATTGAAACCAAATATATATATGAGGATCAAAACATGGACGACAAATATTCTTCAATCGAAATTTTAATTTCGCCATGTTTTTCTTCTTATGAATAGAGTCATTTCACAAATTATCATTATTAAGTTTAAAATTATTAAACCTAAGGCTAATTTGTCGTTGTTTAAGCGGATTAGTATAATAGAAGGAATGACCTGCTGTACAAAAATTATTATTTGTGCTAGATACCTTTTTAGTAGTGAGAGACAAATAAAAATTTTCTGTCAAATTCAAATCAAGGAAAAATAAAATGTTTTAACATTCATTTAAAAGTTTTACTTCTTTACTGTTATGACTTTTAGCTCATTATTATTTAATATCAAAAATTTATTAATCTTTTGTTGAATCAAAACGCCTCTTAAGCAAGAACTCCATCGAAATACCTGACTGGATACATTTTTTTTAGTTATATAAAACATTTTTGAGCAAAGTCTTGTATTTTTTATGTATAATTCATTTTGCAGTTATTATTATTGCATATATAAGATTCACTAATAATTCCTGAAATTTATCAAATTTATTTTAGGATTTTTTTAATAATAATTTGAAAATTGTATTAATACTCCATCTATTATAATTCTTCATTTTACTTAAATGATATAATTGACTTTTCAAGCCTTTTATACTGGAAAAATTTACGACATGCCTTTCTATTTCGAAGGATTCTTCAAAAGTTCCATTAAGTTCAAAATTAAATAAGTGATTTAATTTCTTACTTGAGGTAACTAACTGGGAAAATCAGAAGCACTCTGTTCCATTAAACGACCAGCGTTTTTTCTTCAACACAAATACCGACCCCATTAGTTAAACTTCCTGCTTGTGCATTTCATAAGGTGCTCGTGGAAAATGATCTCAAGAAATGAGCAGATAGGTAAATAGAAAAATCTAGAATTTCATTTACAAAAAAATTCTTTAATCAATTATTACAACATTTCGACTTTATTCTTGTTTAATGTTAGAGCATTTCTTTGAAACCTGAATGGATTTTTCTAAAAGTCAATTGTTAAATAAATTAATTAACTATTCTATATCTCTGATGTTAATAAAAGATTAAAGTCTTTCAATCTGCCTTTTGGCAAATTACAGAGCAGATCGATGAACCAAACAATATCAAATTTGGTATATTTCAGATATTGAAGCTCTTCGAAGACAGCATCTTTTCTAAAATTTTAATTCAAATTTCAATTATTTTATATTAAATCAAATTATGGCCCTTTTAACCAACTTTTCTCCAATAATTTTCGAAAAAAAAAAACTGAATATATAAAAAAAGGTAATTAATATCGAAAAAAAAGATTTTTATACCAATTTAAAATATAAGATTTTATTTTTCCGATTACAATACACTACCGAGTATCCGGTTCGCGACTATAAGGCCTAATTTTCTTTCATCATAATTAAATGAGGGAGACAAGGCGTCGTATTGGCAACATTGTTTACATTTCCTGCATTTAAGTTAGGCATTACAGAATTTATGTTAAAATGCGAATATATACCCTTTAAATTACTTTATCAGTTACAGTTTATACCCTTTAACTTACTTTTTCTCTAACAAGTTCTTGAAGCGTGAAGTGCAGTATATAAACATACATAAATTACCAGTGCAGAGCCATTTATTTTAACTCGACAGGTTGCCGGCAACTACTTCTATGATTTACCGGGTACAGCCACCTTCACATACGTGGTTTGAGATAAATGAAGGGTTTAGTAGTCAATAAGAAGTGAGAAAATAAGTATTATGGCAGTGAGATTGGGTATAAAAACTTTGTCTTCAGGTATTGGTGGGCAAAGAAATGAGTTCATAGAACTCCAGCCTATCCCGCTTTTTTGTTATCCGGCATACCCTACAGTCACAATAGGCCGGATACTCAGGAATCTACTGCACAATATTACTTATCTATTAATTCATAAAAGACACAGTTAAAGGTAACAGGAAATTTTAGTGAAGGTAGTTCTGTAATTTGATTAAATTAACTTTAGAATTCTTTTAAAACCAATAAAAATGTTATTAAAAATATTTAAAAAATAAAATAGAAATATCAAAAAAATAAGGTAGAGTAGCTCAAAGTCCCACCATTGCCTAGTAGTTGAGTATCTATAAATTTCTTCATTTTAAAAGCCACTACAGCTAAATATAATTTTATTCATCTAATGCAAATACAACATTGCACAACTGTGCATGCAGAAAAGGGCATCCAGAGTCATCACAAAAACTACTGTATATTAGTTTAAGTTTTGTAAAGTATTTTGTCAAACTTAAAAAATGAAAGCATCATATACTTTTCAGGACTCAGCGAATATCAATAAATTGATAATTTCTTCACTAAAAGATCCGGAAATGTGCTTTCTTAGAAGTGAAGGGAAAGAGTTATCAACTATTTTTGTCTCTTTCTTCCGTTTCTATTGCTCACAATTGCTTCAGAGACGAAATTTGCTATCGGGATAAATTTTTCCCCGAAATATATGTTTTATTTCTTTTACTTTCTTTTATAAAGACTTTTGGAACTCATTTTTTTTGTATTCATAATTTTACTCAAAATTTTACATATTAACGTGTCATTTACGCAACTTTACCGAACTTGACTCATGCGACAATACTTTACTTACTTTGACCTGCCTACTTTATCTTTTAATAGTCTTTGAAATAGTAAAGATGATCTAAAGTTCCATAAACGGCTCTATTCAATTTGGTGAAAAATCCTAGACAACCAAGTCGTCAAACAGTCAGCTCCAGCGGTATCACATTGGTTGACCTAGAGCAGCCTCAGGGGTCCTATCCTCCTGAACTCACAAAGAAAAGGAACAGTTGGAAGGATTTTCTTGTAAGCTGGATCTAGAAAACATAGTCACAAACGAAAATTCTGTGACAGTTGAAGAAGGACTGAGGAAATAAGGAGCGAAACGAGAAAATTATTCTACCCGACTGCGAGGAACTCAGTTTTGAATGAACTGCGACAGTTATTGCTGTCTAAAAGCTTGCTTTTTGGATGCGACAGCTATATACAGTTCATTTTATTGGGATTTTAGATAGTTTCGCATAGCTGATGAATAAAACATGTGTTATTAACATTTCTTCGCACGCTTTTTATCACAGACAGGATTTTTATAAAGATTTATTGTTTCAAATCTTCTCTTATTTTAAACTTTTCACTACTATTTTTCTCTTTGTAATATATTGTTAAGGTTAATGGTTCATCATTTGGATAATTGATTGGAAAGAGAAGATCCTAAATATTTTTTTCTTATATACATGTAAGAAACTGCTTTGAAAGAACGCAAATTTTGTACAAAGCAATTCTGATTAAAATGTATATTTTCAGAAATTAAATGCAGATAATAAAAGCGGATGAAATTCATGTAAATATATCCATAATGAACATTTATACGTCTACAGAAGTTAATCAAGAAATTAGGGATTTTTTTCATTCATCTAATTAATTATAGTTTCTTAATATAATAACATTAAATTTTTTTAATTGGTTTGATTACATACGTAAACATTGATTACAGATGCAAACATAGTTGCAGTATTTTATCTAAGGACAAAAATTAATTTAAATTAATTTAATTATTTCCCATTCAAATTTTGTTTATATGTTTCGAAATCGACAAGAAAGCCTTTATTTACCTGATACACACCATAATTTTTAAGTATGATCCGAGTTAAATGAAGTATTCCAAATATATAAAGTATTAAAAATAACAAAGGTACCATTTTCCTAAGCAGGATATCCATTGTGGCCCAATTCCATACTTTTAAACCATTAGAGATAGGCATTTACTACTAACTAGAAAAACGCTTTGAAGAAGATGCAGAGAGTAATGGTGTTTGACAATGCAGTTGAGCACATCTACGGTGTTTGAATAATAAAAGATTCTGAAAAAAATTATGAAATCTAAATTTTATAGTTTGCTTGTCCTATTAGTCATTTTTAGTGAAATATCTTTGGCACAAAAACATTTTAAGCAAAAAAAGTTCCAATCTTCTAATAATAAAGTTGACTGAATTATGGAATTTCGTATCTCATCGTTTTATACAATATTAATATCTGAATTCTGAGACCTCAGTAGATGGCCATATACATACTGAAATTATGCTTTAATTTTTTATTAGTTTTCGCTTTCTTTCGATTACTTCATATGACGACTCAATACTACTTTTTCCAAAGTCTTTTTTCTATTAAAACATTTCATAAGAAGCGATTTAATATGTCTATTCATTTATTTAATCCTTTCTAGCACACAGCTTCGAGACATCTCAAGATTTTTTTTCTTAAGTTAAAATAATTTTGTAAAATAAAAAAAAAAATAAAAAAAACAGAATTATGCTAGTTAGGAAATTAATTTCTAAAATTAGGAGTGATAACCTGGTTAATCAAGCCAAACTCGAAATGAATATCCATCAAAGTATATCAGAGAAGGAATGCACCAGCCAAGGTACATTCGTTTTGGAAAACTTGTTTTTTGCAAATATGCAAACGTGTTTGTAATGGTATTATTCATTATTAAAAGCATCATTTCTAGTGTGAAATGATAGAAATTTTATTATGATTGACTGCTACACTTACAGATGAGTGTGATAAAAAAAAGGATAAAAATATGTAATATACTTTTTACAGTGGCAGAAATAAATATCTCAGAATGCTCACAAGTGAATGTATTTATCATTTAATTTTAAGTGCATTAAAGTAGTTTCTGGAATTTCTAACAATTAAAAACAAATGTCTCACTATACATAATTTAGAACTCTATTTTCCCATTAAGGAGATAGTCGCACATTAAATAAATAAAACAGATGTAATTTATTATTAATTAATAACACTTTATCGATTTCTTCTATTGAGAAGCAACTTTTTTTTAAATCAAAAATTACAACTTTTAAAAATTCTATATATTTCGTTTAAAATGAAATGGAAATATTCGTAAGATTACTAAATGAAAAATTACACATTCGAAGAAAAACCTATTGGACCAATAGTATGTTTCATGCTTCAGAAATTAGAATTAAAAATATATTCCAATCAAAATGCTAAAATTAAATGCAAGATTAATGCAAATTAAATGCAATTAAAGAGCCCATTGATTTTTCGAATCGACTAATAGTCGAACAGTAGAATATCTTCTTTACGTATGACTAAATGGAAACTAAGTATGTTGATCTGTAAATATTTGATACGAAATGTAGAAAATCCTTCTAGTTGGGTCATCAGTTTTCGATTATGCGTTAGACATTGCTAAAAATAATGCTATTTTATCCAGATTATTATTAGATTAATTAGAAGAACCTGTTTCACTATTGGATTTACCAAGAATGTGGTTTTAACATGATGGGATTCCATCTGACAAATTAAGGTTATTGGATACGAAGATGAACGTTAGTGGCCTTCATAATTGTCGAACTTAAATTTATTAGATTACTTTCCTTGAGATTATTTAAAAAGTGGAGTCTAAGAACAACGTAAAATTTATAAATATATTACTAAAACATGTAAATCTAATACAGCAACAGTGTTGCAAAATGTGCAAGAAGAATTGGTTTAGTGGATGAGTTTTTGTATGCCAATTGGAAGAGGTCATTTCGTGTGGATGAGTTTTTTTTTCCAATTGAAAGAAATAATTTCGAGCAGATATTAGGAAAAAGAGTTTTTTTAGTTTATATACTTTCTCATCAAAATTGTTTTTTAAATAAAATTTCATTTTATGATGGATTGATTTAATCCTATTTATCTCTCTGCTTGTTGCACAAACAATATCATTTTACGATTGCTTTTTCTGCAAGGAAAAAAAAATGTTTTTAGTTTCTCTGTTGATTATTTAAACCAAGAAAACGTTGAAATAACAATTTAAATTTCAACCGAATATTTTTTTTCAAAAATTGATAATTATTTCCTAAATTAAGTTTGTTACGATAAATTTGTTCTCTTTCAATTTAAACAGTAATTACTTAGTCAATTAATTCTATTCATAAAACGATGGAATTTTTTTCACTGCATGTAAAGACAAATAAATTATAGAAAAATTTAGATTTCTCATTTCTTTTTCAGCATTGACCCAAATGATATAAAATATAAGTTTTTTAGACAATTAAAGCATTTTTGCAAATGGAAGTATACATCTATCTTTAGCGGTTCAAAAATAAGCAACTGGGCTACAATCAGACTGCAAGCAATATATATATTGTGCAGAAAAAATTTATAAAAACTTCATTTTTACTATTGGTCTAAGTAAGAGATTATCTATCTGCAGAGAGAAATTTATCAAAAGTGCTTCTTGTTCTGAAATAGTTGTTTTTCGCAAATAGTCTTATAACGGCATTGTTTATAATTTAATGTATCCTTTCTAACGTGAAGTGATATATATTTTATTAAGAACTAGGTGGTACCCGGCGAGTGGCTGCCTCAGAAGAAACAATTTTGATAACATCGTTTGAAATTTGAAATAACTGTCTTCTTTAATTAGGAATGATAGAAAGAATTATATTTATTTTCCTGTCGACAATGAATACATTCATTGAAATTGAATGATATATAAAGTACAAGTATAAATAATATTTATTCTATTTTTTTTTACTTTATTATTCAAGTACACTTTAGGGTAAACAATATTTTTTTTGTTTTTCCGTCTTCAGCAAAAACAAATGAATATCTTGGGTGTCCGAATCGTGAGCATCCAACATACAACTGGCAATGTGAAAAACAGATTTTTCTAGGTTCAAAGCAATAAGTTGGCAAAGTTTGATTGCCATCGGATGAACAATACGGCAGTGCATAAAATACGAACAAACAAACATTCATTTTTATATATTACTAGCCGCCTTTGGCGACCAGCCGGTTGGCCAGTATTACCGCTCGCTATAATTTTCAATTAAATATTTCAAATAACTTGTTTCTTAATATCTTCTCAAACAAAACATTTTTAATCTTCAAATTTTGATAGTTATACCAAACTTATACTGTTGTTTAGATAGTTTCGTTCAATTTACTATATATATTTTCCTAATTTGTTCTTATTTCTGGTAAAACTAATTTAAAGTGGAAATAATTAAAGTGGATTAAATTTAATTGAAGTGGAAACTGCAATTAATGTAAAGATATTTTTTAATGAAACTAAACGTTTTATTTTATTTATCATTTTTATTGTTATTTATTTATTTATTATTATTATAATTGAATATGAGTACTGCAAACAGAATCGCTCGGCATTTAAGTCTTATATGAACTACAAAATATTTTTCATAATTTATGTAATATCTCAAAGAATAATTCAACAAAAATTTCTCAGATTCACAATAAAATTCAATTTTTAGTTTTGCTTTCAAAAGGATTGAAATGAAATCAATAATAATATTTTGTTCCAACCTCTAAATATATTTCAAAAATTATGAAGTCTAAATTTAATGAAGTAAGGTATCATATTCTGAGAAATATTCTGGACACACCAAATTTTAAATAAATGAATGAATGTTTCTATTTTCCACGATCAACTAAGACTTATTTATGAAGTTCTGAATGTTGAAAATTTAGTAAAACTCAACATTTTCATAATCTTAGGCCAATTAACCTTGAGAAACCTGCGCGCTGATTGGCGTATTTTCTTTGAAACGATCGATGGAAAACCTAAAATTATCCTTTTTTTATTGAATATTTATATTCAACTTTTCATAAATCAGTCAGTTTAAGTGATTGATTTAGTTGATTGGAAATTAACTCTTTTTATTTAAAATATTAGTGTTTCAAGAACATTTTATCAAACGTGATTTCCACAGCAGAAGCTTTATGTAAAATCAAAAATTTGTTAATTATTAGAGCATTTATTGAATCAAGTTACATAAAATATAATCATTTTCCATTTAGATCATTTTAGCAGATCTGTGTCTATTACTAAGGGTTTACAAATTAGCTGTATGGCCATGATTTGAATGGATATCCTGTTCATATTAAACAAAACTTGTCTTAAAATACAACTTATTTATTGGATTAATAATATAGATAGTATAAAAGATCATAAAATAATTTTTCTTAAATTTATGTTTTAGAAAAAATAATATTTTATATTTGTTTCATTTCCTACAAACACGTGCTGAAAATTATATTTTTGCAGATTTCATTTTCAAAAAGATTTAATTTATTTTTAATTGGAGCTTTAATCAATGCGATGGCAACACTTTGACAAAAGCTAATTTTTTCCCATGAATGCGAAACGTGCACCTGCAGCTTAAATTTTTATTTTTTTTTGTACGAAAAATATAGTTAAAATATTTATTTAAAAATTAATTAAAAATAGAAATTTAATTTTAAGGTTAAAATATTGGCATCATTTAAAAGATAAATTTTTGATCTTTAACTTGATGTAAAAATCTTTTTTGTGCGGTAATATTTTCGGAAGTTATAGCAGAAACACGCCAAAATTTCGCTTAATTTTTAAATAAATAAAATTCTAATTAAAAATTTGAAAAAATAACCCCGAGGTGCACATTCCCGGCCTCCAAGGTATACACGTGCTAAATTTGGTAGCTGTAGGTTGAATGGTCTGGCCTGTAGAGCGCCAACACACACACACACACATTGAGCTTTATTATAAGTATAGATATATAATAATTGTACTATGCCTATAATCTTAGAGCAAGTGCAAGAAATAAGATGGCAAAGTTTTATCGAAATCGGATGAACGGTACGACAGCTCATAAAATACGAACAAACAAAAATTCATTTTTATATATTAGATATATTAGATGACTACTGCATTTAACAATTAGAGTGATGAAAAAGTATAAAAGTGTTTTTCTGTAACCGACATAATTATTTAAAGTCAGAGATGTTAATTTAATAGGTCTGATGCAAAGGATATATATTGCTTCTTCGTATATGAAATTAAATGCTTATCCTGCAAAGCTTATGAATATATATTTAAAATTTTCAATTTCTTCTAAATAAAAATCTATCTATTACTTATAATAAAGCTCAATGTGTGTGTGTGTTGGCGCTCTACAGGCCAGACCATTCAACCTACAGCTACCAAATTTGGCACGTATATACCTAGGAGGCCGGGAATGTGCACCTGGGGGTTATTTTTTGGAATTTTTAATTCGAATTTTATTTATTTAAAAATTAAGCGAAATATTGTCGTGTTTCTACTATAACTTCCAAAAATATTACCGCACAAAAAAGATTTTTAAATCAAGTTAAAGACCAAAAGTTTATCTTTTAAAGGATACCAATGTTTTATACTTAAAATTAAATTTATAATTTTAATGAATTTTTAATAAATATTTTAACTATATTTTTCAACAATTTTTTTCGTACAAAATAAAAATAAAATTTAAGCTGCAGGTGCACGTTTCGCATTCAAGGGAAAAAATTAGCTTTTTTCAAAATGTTGCCATCACATTGATTAAAGCTCCAACTAAAAATAAATTAAATCTTTTTGGAATTGAAATCTGCAAAAATATAATTTTCGGCACGTGTCTGTAGGAAATGAAACGAATATGAAATATTATTTTTTCTAAAAAATAAATTCAAGAAAAAGTATTTTATGATCTTTTACACTCTCTATATTATTAATCCAATAATTCAGTTTTCTTTTAAGGCAAGTTTTGTTTAATATGAACAGGATATCCATTCAAATCAGGGCCACACAGCTAATTTGTAAACCTTTAGTAAGACACAGATCTGCTAAAATGGTCTAAACTAAAAATGATTATATTTTATGTAACTTGATTCAATAAATGCTCTAAATAAATAACGAATTTTTGATTTTACATAAAGCTTCTGCTGTGGAAATCACGAACAACAAAATGTTCTTGTTGTTCGTGCAGCTTAAATAAAAAGAGTTAATTTCCAATCAACTAAATCAATCACTTAAACTGACTGATTTATGAAAATTTGAATATCACTATTCAATTAAAAAAAAGGATAATTTTAGATTTTCCATCGATCGTTTCAAAGAAAATAAGCCAATCAGCGCGCAGGTTTCTTAAGATTAATTGGCCTAAGATTATGAAAATGTTGAGTTTTTCTAAATTTTTAACATTCAAAACTTCGTAAATAAATCTTAGTTGATCGTGGAAAATAGAAACATTCATTCATTTATTTAAAATTTGGTGTGTCCAGAATATTTATCAGAATATGATACCTTACTGCATTAAATTTAGACTTCATAATTTTTGAAATATATTTAGAGGTTGGAACAAAATATTATTATTGATTTCATTTCAATCCTTTTGAAAGCAAAACTAAAAATTGAATTTTATTGTGAATCTGAGAAATTTTTGTTGAATTATTCTTTGAGATATTACATAAATTATGAAAAATATTTTGTAGTTCATATAAGACTTAAATGCCGAGCGATTCTGTTTGCAGTACTCATATTCAATAATAATAATAAATAAATAACAATAAAGATGATATATAAAATAAAACGCTTGGTTTTATTAAAAAATATCTTTATATTAATTGCAATTTCATCATCTCCACTTTAAATTGAAGTTTTACCGGAAATGACAACAAATTAGCAAAATATATATAGTAAATTGAACGAAACGATCTAAACAACAGTATAAGTATTGTATGACTATCAAAATTTGAAGATTAAAAATGTTTTGTTTGAGAATCTATTAAGAGACCAGTTACTTAAAATATTTAATTGAAAATTGTAGCTAGCGGTAATACTGGCGAACCGGCTGGTCGCCAAAGGCGGCTAGTATTATATATATAACAATAAATACTGCAATTCTTTAAATTTATGGATGCTTAACGTAAACATATACAACGCTTTTAAAGATGAAAAATAAAATAACGAAGTTTTGTTTAATTAACTTTTCTTTGCATGATGATGAAAATTTCCATCATGACATTTAGTGAACAAAACATTGTAATCGAAACAGATGTACTGTAAATTGGTTGTTGCTGGCAACGTTTTACACGACTATTACATAATAAGGAACTTAGCTGTAAAAAAAAAAAAATCAAATGTCACAGTCATTATAGCTGGTTGGAACTTGTCATTCTGCTGTTTGTTGTGGTTGTAAGAAACTTGCTATTTCTTGAATACCTTTTTATAACTAATCTGACATTTGTTTGCTAATAGAATCGATAATGAGTGGAGAAATTTAGAAGAGAGGGACATTCCAGATTTTGTACCGAGTTTAACATATAAATTTGCATGATGATGAATATTTCCATCATACTGTTTTTTAATCATTTTTCACTATATATTTATACTAGGATTTTTAAAGCATTTTCCCCTTAATCTAGAGCCTAATTATATCACCTCGATTTATTTCACAAAAAATAAAAAATCATGTAAAGAAAGGCTAATTAATTAATTATTTTACAGATCAAAAATCAGGGGAAGAGAGAAAAACTTTAACCATGTTGGCGGGAAAAATCCAAAGTAATTCACACTCATTAACTCTTATTTTGACCCCATTTAAGATGAAATTCATTAAATAGCCCCACGACATTCTGTATTTTAGTCCTTTCGCTAGTTGTGCTTGCTCGATTGCAATTTCAAACGGAGCAATTAGTGTTTCCCTCCTATCTGAATTGTTGCAAACCAAAATACGTCTTATTTAAGAGTCTACAATTCCATTTCCTGCCCTACAACAGATACATGCCATTTCCCTGTTTGTGCGTGAGCAAATTCGTCAAGTGTTCCGGAAGTCGCTCAGCTGAAAGTTAATAACCCTTCGCTGTAACCAAAATTAAATTTAACGTGGTTAAGAACGCAACCGAAATGGGTCCTTAAGTTTTCTTAATGATTCAGAATTTTACGAAGAGACATTAAGTGATGCAGCTGCTGAATTATTCCATCATTTTGAAGGATGGATTTATAAAACTATTTCCAATCGATGCTTGACCTTCATGCATTGACATGCAATAGGATAAATTCATGATGCAAGTAGATTAGATATTTTTGAAATATCAGAGAAACTTAGATTGGGAAATATCAGAGATAAGGGCTTTTATAAGTAAGATTAACCCTTTCTAGGGCCGTAGGAAGTATGCTTCCCACCAAATTTATCAATCTTCATATGAATTTATGTAGGTTGGCATAAGTTCTGACCAATTTTTTAGAAAGACAGAAACTTAGATGATTTAGTTCTTTATTTTACACAAAATGATGTGTTTTGATTGGATACTTAATTATTAATTAACCAAATTAATTAATTAATCAAATTAAATTTATCTAATAAGATAAATGAATCCCTTTTCTTATTCTAATTTCAAGCCTAAAAATATTTTAACTTAATATGACTAGAAAAAATGCCCCTTTAAAGGGTTAAAATTGGAGTGTCAAACGCTTCCTTTTAGGTTTTGCAATATTTGTAAGCAAAACGAAAGTAATTAAGAGAATTACTCTTGATTATTAATATTTCAATAAAATTGGTTGAAAAGTTTAATCATCATTATATAAGAAACTATTTGATATTTTCTTATTTTTTTATTTTCATATTTATTATGGTTTTGGTGACAAGAATTTTTCTTATCCGGAGAGGGAACGTTATTCAGAAATACGTTAAAAAAGAATCCGCAAGTATCTGTCTTGTTCTTCAAGGTTCAGAATAATTCTTTGTTTCATATTTAAAGATTTGTTTCAAGTTTGCTATTCTAAATTATTCTTTACCGTTTAATTCCGGTGCATGCTTCCCAAAATATTTAACATGATGACACACCAAATATATCAGACAAATTTCGGGAGAATCTTCAGTCAGTAATTTGATTATTGCAATATCAGAATTAGTATGAAAACAATGACAATCATTTGATACCATTTGAGACTAGATAAGAATAAGAAGGAAGATATAAGAAATTTTCTCAAAACACGCACGAAGGAAATATAACGATTTAATATTTAAATCTATTCCAGCACAAATAAAAATGTTCTAGATATGTTATATGCTTATAAACTGTCTATGCGATATGTGATGGAACTTGGAATTTCCACTTGACTGTGCTGCTAAAGTTATAGTTAATAACTGAAGATTGAAAAGAAGCCGATAAAAATTTCAGTAATAAAGCTATATCTTAATCAATTGAGCAAGAAGAAAAGACTTATTGCATGCATGAAAGACAAGAATATAAGGCATGTAAAACTAGTCAGTTTGTTCTAAATTTGAAATATACTAGTGATATTACTCGATGGTTTTGTGGTGCAGTTATTTCTGCCTATTCTTCAGTTTAGGGGTTGTTAGTTCTAATTAAGTAAATTACCACTAAGAGATAATGTTAAGTACCTAGTCTAGTTATTTTTATATTGTACCCTAGGCACTAAAGCCATGGTTTATTTGACCGCTAGTTATTTATGCTGAAACGAGCTTACTTATTCAACCTGCATATAAAACTTCAAAAAACAACTTTATAGTCTAAACTTGTTCTATTTTATATTTTTTGCTATAAATCAAACTCATTTATGCTTCAAATCTACATATTATTGCATAAAAATAAGCATTTATTTTCTTATGACAAATTTTTATAGTGATCTATAAAATGATTTTTCTTACTATTAATGTGTTTGAAATTAATTTTCCATTTCATGTTTTCATCTAATCTAAAATTCAGTTTCTTAAATGATTAATTTCAACATTTTACAATTTTTCTATAATAACGTTTTGGTTATTTCGTTAGTAGTTAAAAAAGTTAAAGAAATTTTTAAAATGTTAAATATTTTGAATAAGAAAGGAAAATTAAAATAATTACTTAGGAAATGTTTTTAAAAATTTAATACTAGAAAAAAGTCTTTGTATTAAAATCTTGTTGCTTTTATATGCTTAAATTCACCACGGTAAAAATCGAATCTTTGGCGATATTATATTATTTAATAATCTGAAAAATTCTCAGTAGAATGCTATATATTAAAACCATCCCCGCTGGTTTTACCGAAATTTTCTCATATATTGCTAATAAAGGTGTTATTTCTCCTCCCCCTCCCGATATATAAGTTGTAAACTTTGGTATCACATATGATCAAATTTTTTTTCAGAATTCTACACATAAAAGTTGTGGGCTACGTAGAACAGTAAAGAAAACCGGTAGTGGCGCATTAATTGCACGTCATTGGTAAATAATAGTGACCAAATATCGATCTTTGAGATGAATCTTTGGCTATAAATCGTTGCTATATAGTTAACATACATGTGCCAAAAAAACCCAATATGTATTTTGCAAGTCTTTTCTCAACCGAAACCAAAATTTGACATAAAAATACAAAATTAGTTACTAGGTAACAAACGAATTTCATTTATTTAAATCATTGCTTTCCTCGGTTATTTCGTTAACATGCATGCGTCAACCCTTTGACGGATTTGGTACTAAATTTAATGCA
>JAPMOR010063332.1:511308-588053 GCA_026543865.1 Argiope aurantia | reverse complement strand
ATTACTACTTATTGATTATATATTATTTATTAATATTGTATTACTACTTATTGATTATATATTATTTATTAATATTGTTGAATATTAATGCAACTCGAATTTTTCTCTTGCCCCTTGAATTCTCTATTAACATAGCCTTTTGCATTAAAAAAGCGGGAAGCATGAATATTCACTTATTTAAAATGAGCGAGGGCTCATTTTAAAGCTTTGAGAATAAAATATATATTATATATATATGGGGGGGTGATTTTTCAAGTATCGATTTCTAATGAAATACAAAAGCTGCGTCTTTGCTTGCTAATAATCGATGGGAAAATATTGGAAGAAATTATACCTTCAATCTTCAGTAGGTAGAAATCCTGAAGTTTGAAAAAAATCCCCACTAAAATATACTTTTATACTAAAATTAAACAGACTCCTTTTTTGAATGGCATACCACAGTAAACGAAAAGGGACATATGAAAAGATATAAATAACTAGTTCAAAGTCAAATAAAATTTTCAAAAACCAACCCTATTCAGCATTATTGAATATGGACTTAACGGAGTTTTTTCTTCAAGTACGCTTTCATACTATACTGTGAGGCTATGATGCGCCCAACGATGATTTGTGCCAAAGCAGCAAAAAGAAGAAAAAAAATCAGGGGATAAACAGATTTATAAGATCTTGAATTCTAACGATTATGCCGAGGGCACAATTTCACAGTTGAATGACGCAACAGAATTTTTTCCCGTCGATTTTCAAATTGTGCACTTTTAATACCCTTTTATTCAAATATTTTGGTTGTTTAACTATGCTTTGTTTGACAAGCCATTGTCCGAAAAGAATTATGTAATACTGTCAATTAATTTATTTCATGGTGTCAATGTTGTTAATAGCATTTTTTTCCCATTTTTTTGCATATACGAAAAATAATTTTCTTGGGAAAGTAAAAAGCAACTTTCAATGTCACTTTTTTTATACTTTTATTTAACTTGACAGATTTCAGATTTGTAATATTTAAGTTTCATAACCGATTTATCACTCTATTCTCTTATAAGCTAGAATATTGAAATTAGTCCACTTATGAATTGTCGATGACAATACTTTTTAAAATTATTTTCAGAATTGAGCTATAAAAAATTGATAAATTAAATAAAATGTTAATCCTTGTTTTGTACTGCATGGAAATGAATTTAGGAAAAAATGTTTTAATAAAGCAGTATTTATAATAATGAATAAAAATTATTAAGATAAAAGAGTAGAAAACAATATTTTTAAAAAATTATACATGTTTCTTTAGTATATTAATAAATGTGGTTTTCTAAAAATGGATTTTATTAAATTCATTATATAATGAATAAGCAACCAACTGTAATTTCTGCTTTTGCATGATACAGCAACCTGTATGTCTCAGAGATTAACATAATAATAGCATAATTAGTGTGCAAGAAGCGCATCATTAATATTTGTTCTGTAATTCTTTGCGAAAGTAGCTAAACTTCAAAATGTGCACTTTGGGATTATTTTATAATTGCATACATATTAAGGTTTAAAGTTTTCTTATTTAATTCTTTCTCAAAGTTATTTCTTATTTAATTCTTTCTTCTCATTCTTTCTCTTATTAATTCTCTCTCATTTAATTCTTTTCTTATTTAATTCTTCTTATCAAAATGATTTTAATAGTAGTTTAACGTTAATATACTTTATTTACTCCTTCTATTAATAATGTATTCACAAATATGAATACTTTTTAATGACTTTAACTACTAAAATTCAGTTAGTTTATAATAATTAATGATTACGAAGATTAATTTAGGAAACAACGAAGGAATGAATGAATTATTTTCATGAAAGGTTTCCTGCTTTTTTTTTAAAAAAAAATATTTTATTTACAGAGGGCGAATTCTCGAAAGATTATCAACTATTTGAATTTCTTTCTTCTGAAACTGTTATTAATATTTTGAGAAGTTAATTTTTAATATATCAGTTCTAACGTCATTGGCTAATATATTATCTCCAAATATGCAGCACACTTATTGTGAAATCAATTCTTTTCATTTTTTATTCTGTCATAACGGAAGTTATTCATGTGACAAAAGTGTCTGAAAAGTAAATCAATATGAAAACAGATGTTTCAGGTGCTAACATTATTTACTGTCAAAACTTTAGAAAGATTCATACATAGGATGCTATACAAAATACCAGGATTCTTATAATTGAATGGAAACTCCCAAAAATGGTAATTAGTATTTCAAAAAGAAAGATTTCGTATTTTAAATATGATAATTAGCGCAATTTAGTAGCATCTATTATTAAACATCGTTGTGGACCAAAATTGAGCGAAAATTATGTTATTACAGTACAGTTCAATTTATTTATTAATTCATTATCTTTCAACATATAAACTGACTGCCATTTCTAGTAAGAAATTTTACTGCATTATAATTTTTTCTGTGGTATTCTGAAGTATTCATAATATATTAAAGAATTCATATGCTTCAATTGTTCAATTTATATGTTTAAAAATTAATAGATTAATTAGGAAGTAAAATTGTACTGCAGTATCAGCAGAGTCATAAAAGTGCACATCGACTCTTAGATAATTAAATAAGTTTCTTACTTTCATTTGAGTTTAACTTTTTACTGTTAGACTAATATTAACTGAATATTTATATTAAGAGTTTTTTTAATTCTTTGGTTGAAAAATTGAATTTTGTGCTTCCGTTTTGTAAATTATCATGAGGTGTAGAAGCTACAGCAGAGGTATAAATTAAAGTCGTAAAATATTAATTCTAAACGATGAATTTTATCTCAAAACATATTTCCCTCATGTGTGATATTAGAAACAGATGCATAGCTTGAACAGGGTGGCCAGCATTTCTGCTATTTGAATTTCCCAGACTTTTCCAGATTTTTTAAGAAATTTCCCTGACATTTTTCAATGTTTCTAATATCTTCAGAACAATATCGCTTTATTTTATTATCTTTAATTATTGCACAATATGTTCTTAACTTTATTTGAAAAAAAATTTTACTCGTTTAACTAAAAACAATGTAAAATAAAATTTAATCCTCAAAAATCAGCATTATTTTCACTTATTGAATTTCAGATAAGCTTTAACTATGTAAAACTCTTCTCTATTTTTGCAAACATATTAACCAATAATAGAAAATACATGGCTATCTAGATCAACTTTTGACCAACCAGTCATATCTCAGAACTATTTGCCAAATTTATTCACGAAAAAGGCAGTAAAAAAGTATTATGTACATTGACAGAGTGCTTAAGAAGGAAATGATTTGTTTCCTTCCAGTGGGGTCATCTGTATCCATACTTTATTAACACGCCAATCAGAACTGAACAATAATTTTACTTACAAAGAAAAATTCTTCAATGAAATCAAAATTGCATTGACTTTTAGCTCACCAATTATAATAAATAATAGCTCCCACTCTGACCAATGTTCAATCCGTAAAATAGAGAAAAAATTGGAAAATGGGTCCTTATCAATTTTTTCTTCATTGCATAAAAAAGAACATTGTTTTAGAAGTATAAATTTCAAAACAAGATAGTATGAATGAATTTTATAAGTTTTTGTGGCAAGCAGTTTCATATACATCAAACCATATTAAAAAAATGCTGCCCGTCTCTTTTTTTATAAAAAATTTACAAGAAGCATGTGTACCTTCAAAGTATCATACAAATTAATTTCTCGTATTTAATATTGTATAGTGCATTTTGTTGAATGTATGGGGAATTTTAAACGACCCCAAAATAAAAAAAAACTGTTAAAAGAAAATATTAGCAATAAACATCCCCCCTGATATACTAACAAAGCATCTATTCATAGGAAGAATTTAGTAATCTGTGTTCATAATGTTTAAAAATAAACAGCAAAAAAAAAAATGTTTTATAGAAATAATAGCACTAACGTCCGCTACTTCATAGTTCAACCAAAAGATCTCCGAGAAGAGGGAAAAATGATTATTTTATTTAATTCAAATAAATTGTTTTGGAATTATAATAATGGGTCAATATTTTAAAACCAGTCTTGAATATTAATACCCAAAATTCATACTTTCGCTTTCGTATCACGTGGTATGGTCGATTTGATGTTCGAAGGAAGAAAAGAGGGAGAGGATAGCTCCATATACATCTTTTTAAATAAAAGAAGCCCATTAAAGCGTAAAATCCTAACAATAACAGAAACTGGGCTTTGGTTAGTCTTCTTTTCTCTATAGTACGCAAAACTATTTTCTCTAATTATGCCTAAAACTTGTCGTTCTGAAAAAAAAAGCAATCAAAACTTCGCGGCGAATATATTTGTACTATATACTATATATATTTGTACGTATATGCAATAAATTAGATATGGTGGTTAATCTTTCTCATCCATATTCTGTTTTAGACTAGTTTAATTTTTATTAGTTGCCAATTATTGTTATTAGTTGTTTGTTATTTGTTTTTGATTTTTATTAGTTGGTTTCTTTCTGCTTATAAAAATACTAACGAATTATCATATTAGCGATAAAAATTAGAGATCTATAAAAAATTTCCAGTTTTGTAATAAATTTCACTGATTTTTACCGACCTCCCGGTATGTCCTGACGATTCCCGGTCGGCTGCTGCCCCCCCTGTTGAATTTTTAAAGTTTAAAGATTTATGACAGTTAACTTCAAATATATTATCTAAAGCATGTTTTTTAAAGAAACCTATGGTCAACATGATAAGCTATCACTGTAAAAAACATCCAAAATTGTGCACTCAAATTCCTCTGAAATTAATAATTATGAATGTTTAGTTTTCAAAGCATAATTAATTATAGTCATACATTATATAGGTGCTCACAAAGTATTGCACTGAAAAAATATGTATTTAAAAAGCATTATAGATAGATACATACTTTTTTCATTTTGATCCTTATTTCAAACACTGTTTTCTTGTTAGACCAGCATGTCTGTTGTTACCGATGACATCGCATCCATTATTCTTTCCTGTAAAAGGATGTTTATATCAAAAACAGTTTTTCTAATGAATTTTTTAATATATTCAAGACTTTACACCCTGTACATTATATTATATTTCAGTATTTAGTAATTCAGTTACTGTATATTATATATGATATTTCAGTAAGATGAATAATCTTATAGTTAAGTCCTCAAATTTTTTTTCTGGCTGCAGTATACATGTGCTTTGTATATTAAGTCAAAAAATGATTACGTCACATTCGGCCGTTTTTCATGTTCTTTACTGTGATTGCCTTATTAAGGTTCATCAGTACTTCCAAAATAGGACCCTTTTGTGATACTCAAAAATTTTAATATATTATAACATTTGAAATAGAAAATATGAGTTTAAAATAAATTTTTGAAAGAAACATGATACGATTATCCTCGTAAAATTAGTTGCATTGACCAAATAAGGATATTTTATCAAGCGACGTTTCAAAAAGCAAAATTAATACTGTTATGTTTAAATAAAAATATTCATTTAACTCTTATCCATACTGTACTAGAAAATATGCCTAGAGCCTAAGGATGAAACTAATATTATTATGAAAGTGTAACTTATTCTGAATTAGGATGTCATTAATAAGATAAAAGACACTAAGAAGATTTCGTATAAATCACGGAAGCATACAAATTTTGTTAGGCATTATTCCAAACCAAGTTACACATTTTAATTATGTATACTTTGAAACATTCTCTCTGACATGATTTATTTTTGCTTTTTTTAGTTGTTCGCGCTTCCTTCAGGAAGTTTTCCTCTAAGTTTTATTAAATTTTGAAGATAAGAGGTTGAATATTATGGCTAAGAATATGGTTAAGAATTACATGGCAGAAGAAAAAATAAGAATATTTAGAAATTAGTTGATTAGAATTTTATGCACGCTGTTTTAATCCATTCTGAAGAATAAAATATCAAGAAATGCTAAGGATTCGTTAATTAATGAATTCAGAATAAAACCAAAAAGCTTCTTAATTTAGTAGAGAAAAATTACGTATATGCAGGAGAGTCGAAAATTTTTCTTACTGTGTATATAAAATTTAAAAAAAAATTCATTTTAAAATTTCTGGAAACTTAGAGTTTTGCTTCACAATTTCCGTTTTCTTTTTATCTGTGGTTGATTTCCTAGAAGTAAATGTATCTTTGTCGGCATTCTCTCCTTTCTTAATTGAAGAAGGATTTTATCGGTGTTGTATTTCATTTTCACTTATTTTATCCCCTCGCTGGGGTTTTTGAAATTATTTTTTGATTTAGTAGGAATTTCTAGCCAGTGATTTTAGAAGTCGATTCCGCTTCCTTTCAGGTACGTTTCTCTTATTTCTAGAATAATTGATTTCTGCAGAAGCTTTTGGTAACTCCAATTTTATTCCTGGGACTGATAAAAATTATTCTTTTCCTACATTTTTCAGGCAATGTTTTCGCTTTCTAAAAAAAAGTTTTCTACTATTAGACAGTGGATTCATTTTTATAAAATATAAAAATTATTTGAACCATGGGTTTTCTGCTATAAATCGAATTGCTTTCTTCATATGCCACGCCTTTGAATGCCAAGGCAGATAAAAAAAATGAAATCTTTGAATTTTATCTCATTGGTAATATTATTTTACATCAACGAACAACATGCAACGAAGCAGCATCAAAAATTAAGTGGTAAACTATTATTAGTTGCTCCATGATTGAAAAAATTCAACACAAGAGATGCGATTGATATTGTTACAAATCTGTAATGTTGCTTTCCAGTACGTTAGTTCAATCACTGGAAAGATCATTTTACAACCAGCTGTGTTGGATGCTAATCGGGTACCGAATAAGTGATCCTAGGGCTGGTGACAAACTTGGTGACCATTTGGCGACTTTGGCCACAAAATAGTTAATATTGGAATCGTCAAGAATTTTGGAGATAGAGCCAATAGAAATCAATATATGCTTGCCTCTTCGAGAGCCTTCTCTTCCGTGTCTCAGGAACTATAAAAGACCGTGAGACCAAGCTGGCAGCAGTGTTTTGAGTTTAACTCTGGATAATAGTTGAACGAACTCTCACCCTGAGTGCTTCAAGCAGCTTATAATTGTTGTGCTGTTTGCGTACTGTTATTTGCGAGAACTGCTGCAGTCTATTGTTTGTTTTGTGTCTTGGCTGTGAATTTGTTGTCTGCGTATCCGTGACTTCGTGTTAATAAAGTCTCCATTTGTTACCAAGTCCTGCTGACTGTGCGTCTCCATGCACACACTTCAAGCAAATCCGTTAACTTTACGGATTTAGTGAAGGAAGTTCCGTATCATTATTAAGAAAAATATATCATCTACTTCTCAGTCAAATTTCAACCCTTCTTTACATGATGTTGGAAATGTTCATCATAACATTTAGTGAACAAAAAATTGTACTCAAAACAGGTTTACTGTAAATTGGTTGTTGCTGGCAACTTTTTTTCACAACTATTGAGTAATAAGGATTGTTGATGTAAAGAAAAATGAAATGTCACTATCAGTATAGAGGTTTGAACTTGTCATTGCGCTATTTGTTGTGGTTGGAAGAAACGTGAGATTTCTTGAATATTTTTGTATAACTAATCTGAGATTTTTTTGCTAATACAAATAATAATGAGTGGAGAAATTTAGAAGAGCGGGAAATTGAAGATTTTGTATTGAGCTTAACATTTAAGTTTGCATAATGATGGATATTTTCATGATGCTGTTCTTTTTAATTATGTTATATATTTATACTAGGATTTTTTTAACATTTTTCATTTAATCTAGAGCATGAATTAAATCACTCTTATTTATTTCACAAAAATAGAAAGAGTCATGCAAAGAAGGTTTAAACTAATTCTTGGTCAAATTTCTGCTATTATTTTACTTTATTCGTAAAAATAAAGCCTATCTTCTTGGAAAATACTCATTTCACAGAAAACATTCTGCCTTCCATATAAAAGATCACATATTAGGGACTTAATGGGCTTAAAATTCTTTCTGCAAATTCAAGTACTAAATCACAATACCAAAAATTAACAGATTACTCTGAACTTTAAACAGGCAACAATCTGAATTAATAGAAGAGCTTTTAAGAAATGAAAAGTGACCTTCTATCGGTTCGAAGAAGAATTGCATAGAAAAAGGTTCGACCCTTCTTCTATTTATTGCGTTCTTTCCTGTAATACCCAGGTAGTGGGAAAGTTGTGTGGAAAGAAAGGTTAGTGAGGATATTAGTAAAGTATGTGGAAGATCTATCCGTAACAGCTTTATCAGAGCAAGTATTGTCCACAATACAATCGTGCCACCTTTCGGGACTAAAGTAGATAGGTTAGAAGTAATACAGATGCCATTAATATCCCATAGTAGGAGTGCTGAGATAGGCAAAGGTGGAACTATATGCAGTTACCTTCAGTATTGCATTTATTTATAAATATTATAAGAAAACATATTTAGCAACGTATGGTATGGTATAGTTTATATAATTAAAAGGAATTTTTAATTTTGGATAACAAGGCCAATGAGTAACCGATAAAATTGAAGATACAGGTTACCCAAACTATAATGACAAAATATATTCCCAGAAAAGGTAGGTTAGATGTTTTTATATAGACATAAAAACATTACAGTAAAACAGTTTATAAAATTATCTTACTACCTTAAATTGATAAAAGGTTGCCTTAAGCATTTATAGAGATTTCCATAGTTTCAAAAACTGGAAGTAAAACAAAATAAAGAAATTTCTCTCCTCGTAATTCTATATGATATTAATAGGTACGATAGTTTAAAATGGCCAAACATTGTGAACAAAGTGTTTCTATAAATTTAGAGGCATTCCCTTTCATTTCTTCACAAGGCCACCCTCTAATCCTCGAATCATCAGAGAAGGACTTGATCGAGTAACAACTCATCTCCAAAATCTTTGCTATCGAACGTTGTCATCCATTAAAATGATTTAATCGCCGATGACTGTAGCATAAGATAACACAAAATATTTTAAGAATATCTGCTTGGAACTATCTATCTGTAAAATTCCATTGCAGAATTTTATACAGGTCAGTACATCTATCTGCCTGAATTTATTTTTGTCCATATCATCAGTGTTATAACCTTGATTCTATAATCACAAACTGAGTAGTCGAACCTGGTGGAAGGCATACGGAAAAACTTGAATGACCGGACCTTCGCAACAGCAAAATTGGCAGGAACTGTGGTTGAGTCCTAAGGGCCATCACCGGCAACGGTACAACCCTTCCCTTCATCGATGAGAGGAGCCAGACCCACTTTTTCGTGTACCCACAGGCATGGCGAGAACCAACCCCCAAGCTGGAAGTTTCTCATCCCCGATTATGAGGTGTCCCCTAATGGGACATTTTGATTCATTGAGCTTTCATGCACTAAATTCATATTATTTTTATCTATCTTTCTATCCATATGTAAATATGACGATTAACTAACTGCAATCATCTGCACAGATAATTGAGTCCGCACTCAGTTGCCTTAAATACAATTTTCATTCAAGTCAGAGTTAACTTTTATTATACGATGTCTTACGGTTAATGGAAAGCAAGCTAAAAGTTTATATGGCTAAATGCATACTCATGCAGACTATTTTGTACACTCTGTGTCGAGGCATCTCTGTATCCTGGTAAAGGTTCCTTTAAGGATAAGTGGCTTTTTATTTCCTATTTCAATGGCCTGTTAGGAACAAATAAAGTGCTTTATTCATGTTATTGCCAATGTACGAGCATGATTTGACCGTCTGGCATCATCTCCAGCTTATAAAGTCATCAAATAGCTATTTTGAAAGACATGAAATAAATTTTCCTCTTGTCTTTATAATACATTTCTGTCCAATTGACAAAATGTTCAGTAAGCTATTGATTGAGGTTACGGCATTTTTCTAAATAGTTCTATAAAAAGTAATTCAATAATGCTGATAACGGTACATGAAACAAGCAACATAATCCCACCTTTTCAATCTATGATCTGTTTTCTTGGATTCTAAAAATTGCATATTTTGATGTCATTGATGCCGTTTTGCACAAATAATTTTTTTCCGGTTTATTTAAAGCGATATATAAGAATCCATTACATTTTAAAAGTTGGATGAGAAGAGTTCTGCCAAAGAGGGTGATCCATTATCTATTTATTTGTTATTCCTTTAACATGCGTCTAGTGTAGATATTACATTAATGACAAATTTCTTAAGGTTATTTCAAACTTACTAGATTATTAATAATCCGATTTTTCAGATAATCGAATTCTAATTGGTATTTTAGAGAGAATTTAAGCAAGAAATAGACGAAAAGAGAGACTATCCTATAATCCTAGCAGAATTGCCAAAACTTCGTCTCCTCCCCAATGTGCTACAATTTTAAACATTTTCATAATTCCCAGAAAAGATATTGGGTTGTTCGGAAAGTAATTTCGTTTTTTTGTGGAAATGAAAGATAGTTTTCGTATAATAAACAAATACTTTATTAAATTATATATTGGCCGTTCTGGTCCAACACCTCTTGCCATCTTTCTGGTAGTAGCATAATTCCAAGCTCATAAAATTTTTGGTCTTTGCTGCCAAAAAAACTGATCAAGGTGGGTTTTGACCTCATTTGAGGTGAAGGTTTTACCGTCTAAAAAATTTAGCGAACCAGTTCTGGCACTGGCGTTACTGTCAACACACCTTCTCCATACACATCGGTCAATTTCTTTCTGGCTTGAACAGCATTTTTACTCTTTCTGTAGTAAAACAGTAAGATATGTCGAAAATGCTGCTTATCGCTCTCCATATTTAAAAGGGCACCAACCAAAAACTACAGCGTAGAATTAATTGGAATTTTTCACACACAAGCCTTGCTATATGAGCTCTCAAAGCATATAAAAATTATACGTCTTAAATGTGAAGTTGGGTGCAAAAATAAAATACAATTAAATCCTATGTCGGGAAAAAACGAAATTACTTTCAGAACAACCCAATAATTCTTGCTCAAATTTAGCAAATTCTATAATTTTGTAAGTAGGTTCAGTAAAAGATGATCTTTTTAGAGAATTAATAATTTAATGAATTATATTTATGGGGCATGTTGGAAACTACGAATAAATTGCATACTGCAGTAAATTACGTATAAAATACAAAGTTTTTTTAAAGAATTTTAATTTCTCTCTTATTTTTAACTAGCCAAAGACAGTTGACTTACTAAAATCTTCAAGTTAACAATATCAATCTAATTCATTCAACTATTTTAAAGATTATTTTTAAATTCCCCACTCTACCCGAGAGCCCATCAAGCCAACACTTTGGTATGGCTTTGGTCGGAAAAATCAGACTTAAGAAACGAAAATTCGGATCTTCTTTTAACTACAACAAATCTTCCGAAAATAAATTTCAACATCTGCAATGTCTTAACAACTTTTTATTTGTTCTTGCTCTTTGACATCTCATAAAAAAGACCATTAGAGTCTTCCAGAAATTTTCTTCCTTATAAATAACTTCAAAAATAGAGTAAAGCTTTGGAATGGGATCACGGAAACATCATTATGTTCGATGGTAATTTCTCTGATCGATTTAGTTCATCTTCTCATACTTTCTTTTCTGGGGAAGGGAAAATATCGTTAAACGACTTTTACGCGCTCCCAGGAATGATAACGAAAAACAGTATTTTTTTTTTGGTTTGAATTACTGATTAAGGTATGAAATAACTTGTGGTAAAACAACAGAAGTTGTTAAAAGTGCAAATGAAATTCTCACGTCGCAATACTTTCGACCACCAAGACGCTATTAATCAAAAATCAGAGATATTTATTACCATTTTCACAATTTTATTATAACAAATGAATCGCTGTGAGATGAATTCATGAAAAGAAAGTACACTATTTGAAAGTTAGGAATAAAATTAATTTTCTCTCAAATTATAAAAATTATTGTATCCGTTTGAGATTTTGCTTCATGTCGTCAGTTTACATCTTCCTCGATTTTTTGAACAAACATAAAAGTATGTATCTTTGCAGGTTCCGATTTTTATTGCGATAGTGAGAATTTTGTTTGTTATGAATTCACGAAAATTAATATAATCTGATTTGATTATTAATTAGCTTTCTAAAGAAGTATTCGTATTTATTATGAGTGTACAGAGAAAAATCCGTAACTGCCGTCTAATTTCTCCTAAATTCTTAATTCCTTTATGTCTATTTTACATAGTTAGATGATTTTGTACCAATATTAGTTTTTCTTCAATTTCTCATGATTTTTAATTTACTTAGAAATCTTGACAGAAATTCAGCGATTTTTATAAATTAAATACACATTTGCCTTTGGTTGCCCAACAATCCATCGCAATTTTTAAAAAGTTTTAAATCTTTCAATATTTTAATAATAGGCTGAATTGGAGTTGGATTCAAATAGCGTATTGCGGTAATACTTACAACAATCTAAAAACAAGATCTATTTTTTGACACTCTTTATTTAAATAATGAAAATAAAGAAAAAATATTGTTAACATGAAGACCTACGAACAACTTTAGTAAGGTAGGTCTAACAACACAAGTCCAATTTTAAAGTGTAAAATTTGGAAATAGTTTTGGATATTAAAAATTCAATTTTTCTCGGTGACCTCCATTAACATTGCTGGATTTCAAGTATTGGTGCGAAACTATTACAGTCAAAAAATAATTCATACACCCGATTCATTAAATGATTAGGAGTTGAATGAGAGATTATTATAAGCTGATGCTTTCGTAATGCAGGCTATGACGTTTTTGATATCAATTCCTGCACAAAAATTTAATTTCAAAAACAAATGGCACACTTTCCAAGAACTTTTTCCAGTCAAGAAGAAATGAAACAATTTTATGCTCATTTTTGTGTCAAAAGGTACGACGACATTTGAAATTACTGTCCGTGTTTGGAATGAAGGTCTCGATGAATGATTGAGTTAAGGGAGACCGGAAAAAATGAAAAAAAAAATTAGGGCGCCGTATGGTTAAAATGTTGCAAATCAGATAAACAAAAAAATAATAAAGTATACAGCAAACGTTTCATGCTTTTCATCAATTTTGAAGATTTTAGAACTTGCTTTTATATTTTCTCTATAGCTTTAATTATTAAAGGCAGAGTTGTTATAATTAAACGGATCCTATTTAAACCTGTGCAGGGGTCACCATCTGAGGTTAAGTCTGCGTCATTAATTATTAAAAAACATAATTCAGTAATAACGGAGAAGGAATAAAGCATAAAACTTCTTTCCGTGTCCTTTATTTGTCCTTATTGCTTGCAAGATTTGTATTTTCAGAAAGTTGTTGCATTTTTTTATAAATTGCTGAATATGGAGTCAAGTATACAGACTGGAAATAATTAGTTGCAAGGGTTTAAAAAATAGAGACGAATTCATAAATCCTTTAAGTTTATTGTTTGACATTCTTGAATCTAAATATAGGAACACAGACGAGAACAAGAGGTGGATCTGGATCAAGAAATAACACTCAAGATTATAGATAATTATAAAGATAATCATGGAAACCCTTTTAAGTAAACATGAAATAGATGTAATAAAACTGAAATCTTATTAAGACGAACTTTTAAAATTATATGTGAAAATATTTTTTAGTATCTATTTTCATGTAAAAAAGGAACAGTAATTTCACGAACAGTACTACATATCTATCAGATTTAACGAAAGCCAGGAATAAGCGCCTATTCAAAACTAATTAGACATTAGAACATACGAAAATGGATATACTGAAACCCATTTCTAACTACCACTTCTTCTAGATGACTAAATGTTAAAAAAAAACTTTCTTAAGGTAAAATCCGGATATATTTCTTCCAATACAAATCATAATAATACGGGGCGTTTATAAAGAAGATGAAATAATGCAAAAGTATTTGATGATACAATATTTAAAATGACCATATTGGGGCAGATATTTCTGATGCCGATTATAAATAATACAACCTCTTGCAGAATTTATTTGTAATACTGATCAAAATATTTAATTTTATATATACATTATATATCCACTGTTATGTTAGTTAATATAAACACTGTTACGTTAACAGAGTTTTGAAATTTTTTATATAAACCAATACATACATCCAAAATAAAAAAATAAGCAGAAACAAAACCATTCATAAAATAGTTTTGACTGATTTTTACATACAAATCTCGCTTTACTTGGTAAAATCACTTGACATATGGGTTAACCTTATTATTGGGTAACCTAATTAATGTTCATTCTAATCCTATTTAGTCACACTTATTTAACAAGAAGTATCTAACACCTTTTTCAGGTTTTTTTTTTTGATAAAACAACAAGAAAAAAACAGATTAAAATTGAATGGAAAAGATGTACGCTAATTAAATCCATACTTTTAACTTTTATACATTTATTTACACGTTTATTAAGCAAGTAGCCAAATCTCAAAATAAACCCAATAAAGGGAAAAAGAGATGATTTCTTTTCTTTTTCAAAGATAATTCCTTTGCGTCTCAATTGAAAGTCCTTTGCCTTTTATTGAACTCGTATGAGACGTCAATTCGATTAACCAGTTAGTAAGAATAATTACCGACAAAAGTGATTAATCGATTTATCACATTGGCTGGTAATTATTCATATTAACCGTAACGTATACATTTTTGCTCTTAATGAAATGATTCAACGTTTCATGAAAATAGGATCATGAAGTGCTGATAATGCGATTAAAGAATTCAAAGTTCGTCATACATTTTCTGCGAAATCCAGAAAGGATTTTTCTGTGAAGAGCAAATCAAAGCTCTTAAAATGCGTGAAGTTAAGTAGATGAGAGACCTTTCCTGTTCTATGCTGAGTAAAATGAATGAAACTAATTGGGAATAATTGACTCTTGACCCTTTGAGCCATAAGGAATTAATAAAATATCACTCTTTGGGAAATGGCATTAATGGGATTAAAAATTGTTTGAGATTATAAATCGTTCACTATTTTAAGGAACAATCAATAATTAAAAAGGTTGAATGTTTGAAAATTGAAGATACATTAACGGAATGTTTCCAAGCTTAAAGTATTAAGAGAAAATTAATTGTGATCACTACTGTACTCGCCTTTTCGAATTTTAATAAATTTAAGAAATATAAAATGCAAATCTGTGATTTAAGTTAGGAAGTTAGGAATATTATTTTTTTAAATCAGTATTCCCTGAATTTTGTAGCTTATTGAAATTTTTCTAAAGTCATTAATACACTGTATTAAAAAGAAGGCAGAAAGTTCTTTCTTTTAAATCCTTACCTCACTGAAAGGAGGAATTACATGTATGTAGAGGAGAATTCACGGGTTTATTGGTGCGATTCCCTCTTCTTTGGTAAGTATAGCAATGTTGTGAAATCGAGTTACAACTTATACAATGAAGAGACGTACCTCTTCCGGAAGAGGGTGGGTCGAGGCTGATAATGGAAGAATTCAATTTCATTTTTTTTTTCTCATGTAAATGACAGATATTAGAAAGAATCTTTTTTTTTTTTTTTTAGCTTTAAGAAATGGAAGAAATCATGCTATTAAATATTTTATGAAACAATAGAAAGGTTTTTAATTTCATTGCAAAAAAAAATATTAATGAAAAAAATTGCTAAAATTCAGGAAAGGTTTGCTTGGCAATTAAATTGCTATCATTAAAAAATTTTTTAAACTTTAAAACTGCACAAAAATTAGTTTTGTGCAGCAATACCTATGAGAGTTATGATGGAAAAATATCAAAATCCGGATCAATTTTTTAATTAATTAAAATCTAGTAAATTTTCTTAAAAATATTATTCCGAGGCATACATTTCCACACTTCAAAGGATATCTATACCAAATTTAAAAACTCTAGGTATTTGCCCTGTAAAATGCCAACACATTTAGATTCATGCATTCTTCCTTATTGTTTTCTATTTGTCAGGTTATTTTTCTAACACGTATTTCATATATCTCATTACATATCAAGAAAAAGAAGGTTATATATTTAATTATGAGATTTACATTACAAATACTGGCCCTTTAAATTGTAATTTAATGTGACAAATACTTCTGTCCAATTTTCTGCAAATAAAGCAAATACGCATTCTTTATAAAGGTAAAAAAAAATCACTAAAGGAATATAAGATTTTCTTTTAACTGAAAATGTTCGATTTCGCTTTGGTATATTTTCTCCTTAAAAAAAGAGAAAAGGCTTTTTATAAAAACTAATTAAGATCTCAGGATTATTTCCAAAACTACGCAACTTAGTGAAAGAAAAAGCTATCACCAATTAATTATATTACAAATATTCATCACAAGGCATGCATATCCTCTTAGATCATGATATAAATAATGGATTGCATGGCTTAAGTTTGATAATCATTTCCTATAAAAAAAATCGAAAATACTTAATTTCTCACATTTTAAAAGGGCATGTCACAATCCAATGAACCCTAAGCTTGAAAATTATGTAATTAAAATGGGAAATAAATTTAAATAATAATAATATCAGAAAAGTAAGGAAAAGTCTACTTTAAAAAACAAAATAAAGCACAAAACAACACATTAATATAGTTAAAAAAAGAAGTAATCAAAAACTAGACAAAACAAAATAGAAAAACAAAAATTATGGAATGAAAGCCAATATTCTTTCTCATTTTTTTCCCGTGTTTGCCTTTTGTACCTTAATGTGTCCGTCCCTGCAGAGGCAGTAACTAGGACCAGGCTAGCACACAACGAGCCCTGGGTACACCCATGAGATGTCCCAAAATTGAGGTTGAGTTAGTTGTATTTAATAAGTTTTTTTAGAAATCCTTTGACGACGTGAAAACAGCTTTAATAGTCTTCCTTTCTATTCTTAAAAAAATAAGCAAATTAAATAAAGACGATGCTATTTCTGTTTTGTACACAATAAGACTCTTTGAACCCTACACACTTTTAGCAAACAAAAAAAATAAGGAGGAATATAGAGACAGACAATCAAACCCACCGGGAATTGTATAGTATGACACGATTCGATCAATATAATTTCTGAAAACTGTTCACAAAATGCAGCTCGGTGAAATAAAACATTAATCCACAGTCGTGGGAACCACGATAACATAATTTAGCAAATGCAAAGACGTGATAAAAATTTTCAAGAAACTGAATATTCGAATAAAATAGGGAAATAATATTTTATTCGTGATAAAAATGATAGTTCACATTAAGCAACAGATCCATGCATGTAATTAACAACGAAGACGCACTGATATGAATTATTTAAAAATGCAAAATTCAAATCTAAAAAAAAAGAGTCGAAATAGATAAGTTAATGAAAAACTGTGTAAAAATACTAATATGTTGAATAAAATCTCCGAATTAATTAGATATCAGATAATCATTGTTTCCTGATTTTATTATGATGAGTAAAACTTATGCACATTCTATTATATATCTTTTGAAATTTTTAATGGCTGCAAATATCTTAAGTAACTTTTTGATATTTTTTCAGTGATTTTACTTAACTTCGCATGTTTCATGTTTGCAAAGATAGAATTTTATAACCGATTTCTAAAGCAATAATTCTGATTTTTTTGCATTTATTGATGTCTAATAAAACATTTGAATAATTTCAGGGTTCTTAATTATCAATAAATATATTAATTTTGATGAAAATTGAACTGGTAGAGAGAGCAGCATCTGGAAAATAATTTTAGAAATAGTATTTTTTACTTTAGTAATATTAACGTTCCGTTTTATTAGGGCTATTTTGGGAAGGACCTCGTAATTTTGAACTGTGGTCATATGATGACACCTGAGGTGGCACCCCCTCTACAAACCTCCACACCACACCAGCGGGTGGACGTTTGGCCCCGACAGATTTAATGGGAACCAGACCGGCTTACACGACAACTCTTCTCGAACCTGAAACCCTCCGGTTCCGAAGCCGAAACCTTACCCCTAGGCCACCGTGCCCCATAATAATTATTTTTAGATTCTATGATATTTGCAACTATGAATTATAAAATATGAGAAAGGAAGAAAACCAGAAAAATTAAATGGTTTTAAACACTATTTCATTAGTGTAGTAAGAAAGAGAAAACACTTTTTTAATCCAAAATCAAGTAACATTATAAAGAAAGTAGGATACAATATAATCATAAAGTTAAATTATATAATAAAAGTAACTAAAATTCAAATCTACTTAGAATATTTCTGTCAGTAATGCATGCTCTTATGGTTTTGTTCTAATATTTTCCACATGTTTTTGATTAAAAAATTAATTATAATAAGAAATTCATGACTGCTAAGAATATGAAAGCATAAAGCATAGGTATTTCACGTCTTTTTTAAATTCACAATAAATATCAAACAAATAAGGAATAAAAACTAGAAATATCAATACTTGAATGAAAACTGAAATATATTCTAAATTCGATTTCTATACCAATTTACTCTAAAGCTTTTTCATCTGCTCCTCAAGTTTTCACAAATTTTATTCTGACCTCCAAATTTTTGATAAAAAAAATATTATACCTTTTTTAATACACTGATAAAATTGGATTTTTAAAAAAGTTTTGTTTATCTGTTTACATTACAACCCAAATCTAAATTATTTTCTTATAAAATATAAAATAATGTAATAACTAAAATATGTTATGAAATAGAAATACATGCGGTATTTAATCAATTTGATTTGTTATATTCATCCCCGTTATGTTAATTTTTCTTATAGTTATTGTTATTTTAGCACATGTATTTTTTATGTATTAAGATTCATCTTATCTGAGAAAAATAACTTTCCATATTAAAGAAAAAAAGTACAATTCTTCATTAAAATTTTATTTTTGATATAATATTTCTAGCATACATTCAATGCTGTTCCTAATTTTTAAGGATTTAGAAGAGCAGAAAAAAAAATTAAAATAGAATAGAATTTACATTTTTTTTAAATTTCCTTTTGTTACATTTGTTTGTTTTGCTTATAGTGTGATCATGATTTTAATAAAATATTTTAAATAAATTTTAGTCTGATAGTTATCAGTGGAAAAAAAGCAGAAGAATCTTTTAGATTCAAGTAAAAGATTTGTAAAGAAGGAATTAAAGTTGTGATAAAACCATGTATTCATTTTCTTTCATGCGCTGTATATTCAGTAAATGAGGTAATATATATTTTAGTTTGTCATAACTGTTGTGGTCTCTAGACATGAAAGTGCCTCCAGACATGAAACACCTATGATTTATGCGAAAATCGAACACGTGCACTCTGGCATTGCATCCAAGACTTATCTTAGACAGAGGAGAAAGGACTGATTTGTTTTCACAAGTAAATTTTGAATGTTCATAAGTAATCTTCAGTATTTCCAAAGACTCTCTCTCCTTTTCACAATATTAAATGTACTAATTATATTTAGGATCAATCTTTTTGTTTAGTTCTTTAACAAAGAATGGCATAAAAAGTTTACTAAACTGATAAATAGTTAAAAATTGTACAATCATTTGGGCCAAAGGAAAAAAAATATTTTAGCACATGTCAAATTATCTCTGACAGCCTGTAATACCATGGCATATGATTTACAACCGGTTTTTGAAAATTTATCATTTTCACCAATCTGAACGTAGTCTTTTTTTTTTTATATCATTCCAAATTTTTAATGTTCTAAGTGGTGCATTTTCTACCCATATATTTATAGGAACAAAATGTGCATGGTTTTTTTTTCTGGTAGAAATTTTAACAGTCTTCTTCACGTGCTAGGAAATCTTTAAAAAAGCCAATACTGACTTTAAATAGACTATTACTATCCAAATTCCATTCAATAGTTGTATTTTCTACATTAAACGCAATACATAAAATATGCAAATCACAGCTGTCTTTCTTTATTAGCCTGGTTTAAAACTCATCTCTGATTTGTTTTGGGATCGTATGGAAGAACTTTACGTTAACTGTTGATTCGCCCACTGAAATTTGTATCAACTTCTTTGCATATTTTTTTTATGGAGTCATTAAATGATTTTTAAGTGTCTACCACTGTAAAATGACCCGTAATTTTATTATTAATGTCCGTTATTAACCCGTAGTTTTATTATAACATTAACGTTATATTAACGTCCCGTTTCAAAGCAACACTATGGCTATTTTTGGACGCATCACTAGATGACGAGATGAGAAGAACGATACAAATGCTGTCACCCCTCCATCCAAGCTTCCACACCACGCCAGAGGGAGGACCGTTGGCCCCGAGGGATTTAATTTGCACCAAACTATTGTGTGTCGGCGGAATCAGGTTTCGAACGTGAAACCCTCCGGTTCCAAAGCCGAGATCTTACCACCAGGCCACCGCGACCCTCAAAATGGCCTGTAAAAACTTCGGTTAAATACTTTGCTTCAACTTTTTGTACATTTGAGTTTCAAAATTTCACTAATATGTGCATCTGTTTGCTTAACTGCCGAGACTTGTTTAAGGATTAATCAATTAACAAAGTAGTATTTTGAAAACTGTAACGAATTATGCAAAAGTGATGTAAAGCATAGAGCAATTCGAAAACAATTGAAATATGCACACTTTGTTGCTTCGCAAGCAAAGTGTTTTGTAATTTCACTGTCAGGAAATATCCTATCCTCCCCCCCCCCAACTCTTCTGACTTTAGTAATAAAGTGATTCATTATTTTTCGAGTATTTAGGAATCACGCCAACTATTATACATGTCAAAATTTACCATGAATTTTTCACTTTTATAAATTCTCTTGCATAGGAACACTATAGAGGGGAAAATTTAATAAAATAAGGACTTTTTTAGGGCCATGAAACAAAATTATGTCCTTTTTTAGGTACCCCCTAAAAGGATTTTTATATTAAATATCCTTATACCCGTCTACCCTTATAAAATCCCTAAAGGCCTTTTTAGGGATTTTATAAAGCCCCTGAGAACCCTGGTGTTGCTGCAATTAGCCCACAGTTTAAAACCCTTCAGGGTTTTCGAATTGATTAGATACAACAATGGATTTTGCTGCCGAATGAATTTATGAACAGCATCATTTTAAGCACGGAAATTTGTGCCGTGCTTATGTAGCTGCTACAGATCACCATATTTCATTTTAGAAACGATCACGCTTTTAAATTTGATACAACATTTTACTGTTACATTGTTATTTTATTTATTTGTAAGACAGAAAATAAATCTCCTGGTTTTATTTGGTACTAATTTATGAAGTACTGTTTCATGAATATTTTTTTAAGTTCCATTAAATTCCTACTAAAAGAAATTTCATAGCTTCCTTTTTTAATTTTTTTGGAAATTAATGTATAAAAAACATGCTAATTGAAAAAATTAATTAAAATTGCAAAATTATGGTGTGGTTCGATATGTTTTTAGTAATTTACTAATTAGAATATTAATTAAAATTACTATTTATTTTACTAATGGTAAATAGTAAAAAAAATTTTTAATGTGTAATTCCAAAATTATAGAAAAACTATGTTTGCAGCTCCATAAAATGATCCACTTTTCATAACAGTAAAATAAAAGGCGTTTTTTTTTTTTTTTTTTTTTTTTTTTTGCCGCTAACGTGTCGTGTTAGACAGATTAATTGTGATATGTTGCACTGCAATGCAACGCAATTGATATGCAGTTTTTCTTTAAGTATTAAGGCTGTGATACTTGGAACGGCATCAATAAGTGAATTCTGAAGAAAATAAAATGTAATGCTTCATAGTTATCATAAGAAAAAACTATTGTTCCAATTGGTGCACAATTTTAAATAATATCATTTCAAGCCATTTTTTATTCCGCATTCTTAGATTTGTAAACGTCTAAACATTGCAAACATTTGTAAACGTCTAAACTAGCATATGAATCAATAAGCGTATGCTAGTATATATCGTTTCACAGTATTTATCGTTTTTGAAAAGATGCAACAAATTTTAACAAATAACCAGAATAAATATCTTGACACTTTTCTAGGCATAATTCACTTTCAAAAAGACAAAGGGAAAATTGCAGTTTTAGTAATGACTCTGGATGCTCTTTTCTACATGCACAATTGTGCAATGTTGTATATGCCTTAGATGAATAAAATTATATTTAGCTGTAGCCCCATAAACCTTTAATGTCTCACGAGCAAAAGAGAAAGTAAAAAAAGAAAGTAAAAACAGACATTTGGGCAGATAATATTAGTTTTTCTTTTAAATGATATACAGTAGACTCCCGAGTATCCGGCTTAATGGGGCGGAAGGACAGGCCGGATAACAAAAAAAGCCGGATAGGCCGTAGTTCTGTGAACTCATTTCTTTGCCCATCAATAACAGAAAACAAATTTTATACCACAACTTTCTGTTATAATATGTATTTTATCACTTCTTATTGAGTATAAACCGTTCCGTTTATCTCTTATCACTCTCTCTGTGAGCGCTGCCGCGGCCCGGTAAATCATAGAAGTTGCCGCTAACGTGTCGAGTAAAATAGAAATCTCTGTACTGATAGTTTATACATGTTTATATACTGCACTGCATGCTTCAAGAATTTATTAAAGAAAAAGTAGATTAAAGGATATAAATTGTTCACATTTTAACATAAAGCCTGTAATGCCTAACTTAAATGCAGGAAATATAAACAATGTTGCCAATGCAACGCTTTGTCTTCCTCATTTAACTACAATACAAGGCCGAAAAGTATGGATTCCGGATAGTCGCGAACGAAATACTTGGGAGAGTACTGTATCTAAAGAAAAATTAATTATTTATAAATCCTATCAACCTCAAACCACATGGCGATTACAGAAGATGAAAAAGAAAAGAAAAACGGGGGAAGCTCAAATATTGAGAACAAGTTAGTTTCGCCTGCTTCTCTTCTCCAAACATGTTTATTGAAAGCATTAAATGTATATAAATATGTATAAGAAACTATTTTTTGTTCTGAATTTGGAAGCATATCTGCTCATTCTTTTATGCCATTCATTAACGCTAAGTTTTATTTAGTCAAATATGCTAAGAGTAATTAACAGAAAATTTGCTGAAGAAAAAATGTTAACACATCCTTTTCCATTTGCATTAATAACAAGTGAAAAGAATCGGAGGTGTAATGCAATGAATAACCATTAATCAGATATCTTAAGACAAATAAAACAATAAAAATTTCAATAAATTGATTTGGAATTGTATATTCAATACCCTAAGATGATAAATAGCATAATTAAGCTCGAGTTTTTTCATATTTTCATATGCTTTAATTTAATTCTTGATAAAAAGGAATAATAAAAAGATTCCCTTTATTTAAAAAAGTGAGAACACCCACTCGAATGTAGAAAATGTAAATGAACATATTTAAACAGCTGCGAAGGGCGGCTGAGAACTAAAAACAGAATAAAAACGAAGAAGATTATGATTAAATGACGAAGCAATCAGGCACCAAAAGAATGGAAAAATAATAAATAGAAATGAAATGTTTCTCATTAAGGATGGAAACATCCAACTGACTGGATTTTTTTACATTAATGGTGAATGGTTTAAACATACACCTTTAATAAACATACACCTTTAATAATTTCAGAATCATAAAACCAGAATCAATTAAAATCAAAATTCTTAATTAAACCTAAGGGATAAAAAGAAAACATATAATTAAGGTTGTGTATAAATTTATAATAAAGCTTTCCAATCTTTTCTTTTTCCTTCTCCGAGTCCCATTTGTTTCCAAAAATGTTGTAGTATTTCATGGAGAATCCAATGACTATGAAAAATGTTTTTGTAATTCTTGGAGAATCAAATTAATATGAAAAAATAATTTATTAAAAATCCTATCCGATTAAATAAAAACACTTCAGGGAACAATTCAATTACTTACGTACTACATTTAGTAATTAATAAAATTATTAATTAACTAATGTCTTTTCGAATAATTTAATTAGCAATCGTTCAAGTAACTTAATTAACGATTCTTTATTTGCGGATGAATTGAAATTATTCTATTTCATTTCCCCCAAAATCTGCAGCACTTAGTTGATTAATAAGCTTTTTGGTGCTACTTAAAAATTTGAATCTAGGTTTAATATTTGAAAATTACAGAACCCGATAATCTAAGCATTTAAAAATATTACTTGTTTGCAATCAATAGAGAAAAATTACTTTCGCACAGTTAAATCTGTACAAAATGTAAAAATATACGATCAGAGCTGATTCAAAGTTTGAATCATTTTAATATTCTTTTTCATCATTATTAAATTATTATAAATTTATTTAATATGAAATTAGTTATTATTCTTGAACGAACACTATAGTAATATTTGTATTCCTGGTATAGTAATACAGTACACTTCCGAGAATCCGGCCTAATGTGACGGAAGGGCAGACTGAATAACAAAAAAGTCGAATTGGCCGGAGTTCTATGAACTCATTTCTTTATCTATTTCTTTATCTTTTATTTTATTCCACTTCCATTAGCTTGTATAATTCATCACTTATCTATTTCTGTTCGATTTTTTTTCCAACCCCCCCCCACTGTACATTTCCCAGCTTTAGCAATAGCTATAATTTTTACTGTTACATTCGAGTCTAATTGCTGTATAGCATGTAATTTCTCCCTCATAGTCACTACATTTTTTCTCATTTTTTGAAATCTTCACTGTGGTACACTTAAGAAAGCGTTAAGCATAATCTAAGAATAGTTTACGAATACTGTACGTACTTTACAGTTATAATCAGGGACAGCGGCAACGAAACAAGTCCGGTACACACTGACGAAGCAATGAACAAAGAGCAGAACGTTGCTCTTTTCCTGTCACAGCTTGTATTTTTTACACGACACATAGGAGGATCGTAGCATACGTCCTCTTCCAATGCCTTGGCAATGTTGTCAATGCAAGCCTTGACTTTTTCATTTAATTATGATGAAAGAAAACTTGGCGGATAGTAAGGAAGTTGGATAGTCACGAACCGGATACTCGGGAGTGTACTTAAATTATATATATTTTATTTCTTTCTCCGAATATAAACTTATTCAATTTTCCGAATTAAAGTTGTGAATAAAATTCTGATATCGTGGCAGCTGTAATCCTAATTCACTCATAAAAAGATGTTTTAATCCTTCTTGTCAAAAAAAATTATCCCTTTCCCCAAATCAGAAATGTAATTAACATCTTATCAATACAATGTTCCATAAGCAGTTCGTATATCAGGCCTTTAATCTTTTCTGTCATCGTTAATTTATATCGTCTTCGGAATGAAGAGTTTTGAAAGATATCTTGGATCCTTTTGGAATTAGCTCTCAGTAAATGCTACTGGAAGGCACTTTTTTTTTGTAATTTTAGTGGAGAGAATACGTGTAATTTGTAAAGTGTTTAATAAAGGAATTTTATGAACTATCTCCATATCCTCATTATTTTTATAAACAAAGTGCGTCTAAAAAGTTCGGTGAATGGATAAATATCTTAAAAGCAGTGTGAGTAAGAAATTCGGCCAGGCGCATGCACAGGAAGAGACCTATGGAGAGACGCCATGTAGCAAGGAAAGCAAGAAATCGGCGCATATTATTATGCTACGGACAATTGAACGGCGTGTGTGTGAAACCTCACCCCAAATTGGAATGGAGCAACGGATTAACATGGTTTTGTTACAAATTGGGAAAAAAAGATTACTGCTACGCATCCAACGTGTTCGCTCACAGTTATACAGGATTGGTAAATGGAGATTGTCACATGACAATGCCCGTCCCCATACTGCGATCGTGTATGCAACTTCTTGACGAAATGCCGAGTAACTGTCCTCGCACATCCAATGCACTCACCTGATCTGGCGCCTGTGGACTTCTCTTTGTTTCCTCGCCTCAAGGGGATCCTAAAGGACACACGTTTTGCAGACATACCAGACATCCGACAACGTGTGAAGTCTGTGCTTCGCTCGATTCCAAAAGAAGCTTTTGCTGAATCATTCTAACAGCTCTATCAAAGATGTCAAAAGTGTATTGCGGTCAGTGGATGTTGCTTTGAGGGAGAATAAAGATATTTTGTTCCCATGATTTGTTTTTATCTGTTTTATGTTCCAATTCATCGTATTTTTTAGACGCACCTTGTATACTCAGATTCATTGTCTCTGTATGTGCAAAGAACTTTAATAAGTCTTATGACCAAAACTTTATCAATTCCATACGGTCCTAAATTTGTGCTTTTAAATTACTGGTATTTATTATTCTTAACATGAATGCTTTTAAGCACTGCAGTTTCCTAAAAATGAACTAAGAAACTCATTTTGTCTTACTTTTTATGTAGATATAAATTAGCTATCTGTGCTTAACAGATCGTTCAACTCGCACATTCAAACTAGGAAAAGTAGAGAGACATTTATCTGATTCAGGGTATGATTTTTTCTTTTATTTAGTAGTAAAATTTTCTTGACCAAAATTTCAGAGGCAACAGATCACCAAACTCTGTTTAGAACTGTATCAACTTTTGGGATCAGTATTCAATGGGAAATGGCATATTTGACGCTAATTAACACTTTCCGGGTCGACAGTTAAGACATGACTGCACTAGAAGCACATTATATAAGCAAATTACATTTGTTATAGAAACTCCTGGTGGGCATACGATAAAAAGACCAGCAAGTTCCGATTTTGGATGACTATGCTTTATTCCACAGAAAACACGAAACACAGGCAACAAAACACGACGGAAGCGTAGAACAAGACAATATCTGTATAAAAATCAACAACAGACACGAACCATCAAATTGCTAATTGAACAGTAGCACAGCACAAGGCGTTTAGAATAAAACAGCTGGAGAACTTCATCCATGATCAATACACCAATGAGAGATTTTATTCTATAAACTCCATTCGTTTTATGCAAGTTATCCAACAAAAAGCTGTTAACATAGAACAATCGTCAGATCACATGTACTATTAGAGATGATGCCTTAATTCATGTATTTTCGAGAACATTCATTTTTGTTGCCAAGGTCGAGAAGCGTTGAATTGGCAATCATTCAGCATTCATTAAAATACACTAAAACTTTTTTTTTCTTACAATGAGACTAAATGAGTAGGGAAGCAATATTACAAATTCGTAACAGTACTTATGCTGTAGGTCTTAAAGCTTTGAAAGTAATATATTACCAAAGTTGACGATATTCTTTGAACTAAGGAAACAAAAAACATTTATTAGAAAAGATTTTCTATTATAGATGCTCTCTTTTAAAGGAAATCTGGGAAGAAATTAAATTTCCTAATTTCTGTCTCCCTAAACTTGTAAAATATTTGCCTCACTGATAGCTTGAAATATTCATAATAAATTCCAGAATAATCCACGTTGTTTAAAGATTATCAAAGTTGCACATTCCTTGAACGTGCAACTTTGAACTAAGAAAACAAACAATATATTTTTTTAAAAATTATTATATTAAAGATGCTGGTTTTAAGAAAATCTGGAAAGAAATTAAGTCTCCAAATATTTGTCTTCCTGTAATTGTGAAATGTTCGCTTCCAACGATAGTTTGAAATTTTCATAATTAATTCCAAAATGATCCACCCTGTTTGAAGATCGATGAACTCGAGATGTATTTATTGATGAAGTTAATACGACATGAAGAGGAGGATATACTATAAGCTGCCATGGACCTAATAGCTACTATTCGGCTTCAATATAGAAATGTAGCTGCTATATGGCTTCAAAATTTAAATGTAGCTTCTATACGGCATATATTCCCATTTATCAACATTTAAGGTTAAAAAAAGTGCTTTTCAGTAAAAAAATTAAAATTTTATTTTATAATATATTAACAAAGTCTATGACTTTTAGATACTAAAATAGTCTTTATTTTTAATCTATGCAACTTGGAACTAAAGATACAGCAGTTTTAATAAAATACAACCGGAAACGACAAATATGTAAACTATGACATTTTAAACTGGAAATGAATAATTTATCCTACTTTTACTACTTTACCCAAAAGAGCATTTAAAATATTTATATTAACGCTCTATTTACTCGCTTACAGTTTGCTTATTTCAGTTAAATGTACTAGGAAACCACATTTGTTTCTAATGTATATTCGAACTAATGAGCAAGTATATTTTTAATGCATACTGAAGAATAAATATTTACCAATGATAAGTGATACCTCAAAAATAATTCGATAAAATGCAAAGAAATTAAAATACGCATGAATCAAACTTTTGAAGATGTAATAGACCTCAAATTTTAATATATCTTCATTAAATTATATTTCATAGTCACTTTCAGCTAAAAACATTAAATAACGGACAGAAAAGTCATTAACGACACCTTCAAAAAATCATTAACTTCAACAACGAATCATTAAAGACAATTAATAATTAAAATATTTATTTACCGAAATAATTTTTATTTGGATAGTTTGAGAAGTACACATGTTAAAAGAAAATGAATATGTTATTTTTTTAAATATATTTTTTTCATAGCACTGAAAATGTATGATAACATTTTATCAACTAGGACGAGGTTTTTTTTTCAAAAACTAATGGTAATATATATATATATATATATTTATATATATACATAATTTTTTTAATCAGTCACGTGACCGAAGAGCGAAGACACTTGAATTTTTAAACTTCGCTTTATTCCGTCCCAGGAAGAATAATTTATGTACAAGAAATAAGCGATGTAAGCCTTAATTTGTAGCGCAAAACAAGAACAAAAGAGTGAAAGAGAGAACGAAATAATTTTCTACAGTGACTATGAGATTCTGATAGGGATTCTTTTACACGTGTCATTTTAGGTAAGGGCAATTTAGATATCTTCCAAAGAATGTTGAACAATTAAGGATTTTTATTACTTCCTTCGGAGTGTAGGAATTTGCCTATTTCAGCAGTTCTACAGAGGACGTGTAGCGTTAATTAAATAAAAAAGGTGGAAATGGATCAGGAAATAAGAGAACATTTTAGCATGAAGTTGATATAGGTGAAATTAAGATAAAAATTAGGAAATTAATTAAGATTTAAATTAGATTTTAAACATTAAGTAATTGTGACCTTTCAATGCTACACCAGTTATTTTTCACTATGAATCACTACTCACTATGAATCACTATGAATATTTTTAAATTGTCTTCACACCCATTCATGTACCTTAATCTTACAAGAAAAATGCATTCAGAGCAACAGTTAGGCTATGAACAAATTCATAAAGATTTCAAAACACGTTTAATCAATTTTTCTCGAGCGACTTTAATGTATTGTGCTACATATGCATAAAAATATCATCACTGTAAAAGTTTACTAGTACATATTACAAGTTATAGAGAAATTAGAGACAAAATTAACACTGCTAAAAAAATCTTGACAAAAATAAAATTACAATAAATAAACAGGACTTAAAAATCTGAATGCACATTCATTCTTATTGATTAGCTCATAAAAATAAGTTTCCATCAAATAAAATAGACATTACGTGGTTTCAGGTCTTCTATTTCGTATCGTGCATTCTCAATAGATATCTTGAGTTCATTTTTAAAGAATATTGTCAACCATTATTGTAAACTTTGAAGTACATGATGCTCCAGGGATTCTCAATTAGGATCTGGGCAATATTCTAACCAGTCAGGAAATTTTCTATTCTGAGAAATTAATCAAATTTTTGTGTTGCTTGCATTCTTATTCTGTTTGCTTTAAAATGTTTCTTTTTCTTATCCAAAGAAATCTCAATTTCGTCAATAAATTTAAAAACTGTATCAAAATGTACGATTGATTTCATTATTCAAGATTTATTAGCATTCAAAAATTTTAAAATGAAAATCTACATCTTTATACATATCTTCTAAAATAACATAAATAACTTGAAAATTTTTGTTATAACAATATGAAGTAGTCTTCTTTTCAATGCTCATTTTAACTTTTTTTAAAACTATTTTTAGAATATGATATAATTTATCAAAATTGATGCTTACGCTTTTTTGAATATAAACATTCATTAATTTATAAAATAATACTAACATGAATGGATATTAATTATTTTTAATTATTATCTCCGATGTACTTTTTGTCCTTTGTTTTTCATAGTTTTTATTGAATTTTCTTAAGTGGCTCATTAACTTTAGAAAATTAAAATCCAACTCTAACTATCTGAAAGGAAGCTCTTATTCCACTTACTGTAGCGGCCTCAAGTAGCCATTTGAAGGAAACAATCAGTTTTCAAGCAGAAACTCATGTATGCAAAATGCATATAATACCTTCCTTCCCAATAACTGAGAAAGAAAACTCGATTTGCCGATTTGCGGAAAGATTAGCGGAGTTCAAGAACTCCGATAATTAACCTCTGTTCAACACTAGTAACCTCTTTTCAACACAACAACTGTAAGTTCATAACCTCTGGGCAGTGTAGTTGAATGGGGTAATGGCTTGACAATGAAATTACTTAACAAGTAATTGTGCATAAAAAAATTCTAAGTGTGCATAGCATTTATTAAATTTACTTATGAGATGAGGGGGAGGGGGAGAGAAGGAATGAAAGAAGAAGAAGAGTGTAAAGTAACAGTTTTATCGGCAAAATTCGATTCAGAGCCGTGCTGGTGTGGTAAAGCTGCAGGAGATATTTTAACCACATAAAAGAGAAAGAAAACTCATGCATTAATATCTCTAACGGACGGCCACCTACTCCTCTTTACCGAAGAGCTCAAAAATAAAAATAATTCCTTCATTCTTAAGAGATACGTATTGAAGATTGTATTTTATGGGTTATTCTCCAAGAATTACCGATAAAAATTCGCTTTCCTATATCAAAATGATGCGTTAGGAATGTGATTAATGGTAATATTTAGAAACACATATCTTAAACATTTAAAAAAAAATTTAATGACGAAAAGTCTCCATTAAGAAAATTTCCATAACCTTAAACACATTCGAATCGAAATCAGACTTTAAAATAAATAGATTCAAAATAAATTGCCGTTCCACAATAAAACCTCTTTTTTATAGAGAACGATTATAAGATCAAAATATGAAGAAAATGTTTATTTTTTTCTCTCAATTACTTTGAAATGATTTTGTTTCTACAATCACAAATATACGCTTTCCACGGGTATTTAGCCCTTGACTTAAATATGTGAAGGTTTCAAAAGTTGTATATCACTGAAATAAGAAATTCCACATTCTGCGAGCTTCTTAAAAGATATCTTATTTAAGACTTAATCCCAAAGAGACAATGCACCGATATTAGTGTTGTACAGAAATGAATGCTTGAGCAAACTAATTAAAATTTTAAGGGTTATTAATTGTAAACTGAACTCTTCATACAGTAAAAATACTAGCAGACTTGGATTAATGGTCATAAACTAGGGTTTATACAAAAACCGACTTTTTGAAAAACCGGTTTTCGAATTCGATATTTCCAAAAAAACCGGTTTTCGCCGGTTTTGGAATTTGTCAAAAAAAAATTGATTAGGGAAAAATAAAACACTTTTTCCTATTCTATTTTTTTAATTTAATTTTAATTTATATAAAATAACAAAAAACGAAATCAATATCAATGTCAAAATATAAAAAACAAAATTAAAGGTTACATATACATATTACTTACAAAAAATAACGAAAACTCAAAAAAAAATTTCAAATAATATATTTTCACTAATTTTAATTTCTCCTAAGAAAATAGGATTTTAAAAAACATAAAATATCCACTGAAAGGTGGCTAGGTCTCGTTCTTATTTTGGACACAATATTGCCTGAAATTGAAAATACTCGTTCACTAGTTACTGAGTTTGGCGTCAAATTACAAATCTTTTTGTTCTTTTATTCGTTTGTTCAAATAATGAAAATTCAGCTTTCAGTGTCTTTGAATCTGTAAGTTTTTCTACAGGGTCTTCAAGAAACTAAACAATTATATTATGTCCGACAATTATTTTATGAACTACTTTCAAATGATTATGTAGATTGCTCGTAGATGATCCTTTGCAGCTCAACATTTTATTACAATGATTTCAGATTACCTTGTCTATCCCGAATTTTTTGAAACTATCCCAAACTTCCGACTTACTCATTTTTATCTAAAAATGAAATTAAAGTTAGTGAATAAATATTTTTGACGTTTATTTTACAATTTTATTATTTTAACTATTAATATAAATGCAATTTAAAATAATCTAATCTACATATTTTCTAGGAATTTTGAAGAAGAAAAAAAAACACCCACTTCTTAATCTAATTCTGATGCTTGCTAAAGACATAATTTATGTTAAACGTTGCGAAAGAAAATATTGAATATTATAACACCCTGTGTTTTATTTAAAATTCCATTAAACAGAAGCCAGAACTTCTAATTTTACACTAATTTTTGATAGAAGAAATTTATATAATAAAATTTAAATTTTAAAATGTAAAATAGAAAATTTAAACATAAAAATTAAAATCATACCTAATACTTACGTTATTTTTACCAAATATAACAACTTTATATTTTTGTTTCCAGTTTTCACTTTCACAATATTACGCAAACCTGTCGTGACTCGAGACGGATCGGATTCTGAGACCACATTTCGACGATTCCATTTCATTTAGGGGTGAGACGCGGAAAGATGAGCACATTTGACCTTGGATTTCTCGCATTAGATACTTTTTTAGTTCTATTTTTTTCACGTGTATGAGAGTGTTGTGTGATTTCTGACAGCATTTTATTTTAACTGAATATTTCGTATTGATATGGCTAGTTCAAGTGGTGTAAAAAAGCTTTCAGGAGTGGTACGAAGAATATTTTATATGATATCATTAAATACTGTGATCAAGAAGCAGAAAACGGGGAATTATTTATTCCTTTCACACGTTCTTCAAAACGAGCCAGTCAAATTGCTGACGTTTCTATTAGCACCGACTTCATACCGATAGACAAAACATCCGACGAGAAGCAAGAGATGAACTTTACTACACTTTTGTTTCACCTAGAAAAAAAAAGTGAAAAGGGCTATTCATGAAAAACATAAATTGACGAATTCGAGGCGCAACTGTGCAGTGCACAAGCCCTGGCCAACGCAACTTGCAACTTTGAAAAAATGTTTGCTGCTCGTTGCATAGAATGAATAGCAAAATCAAATAAGTTCAAAATTAATTTTTACATAATAATATGAATTCTTAAAACCGGTTTTCGAATGTAACAAATTTACGTTAAAAAACCGGTTTTTTAAAACAGGGTTTGAAAACAGTCAAACCCTAACATAAACGGAGTCTCAAGTTGAAAAAAGATTTTAAAAGAACGCAATACTAATAATAATAATAATGCTTTTTTATAAGTGAATGATACTGAAGTCCTTAAATTACTACGCCATCGAAATTTTATTGGGCTTACAGGTCTGTTTTCAGAGAAAATTAGTTTATTCAGGCATTTAAATATTTGGACACAATGAATTCTTGTTTATGATTAAATGTAATTAAAAATTTCGAATAATAGCTGCATGTTGAATGCATAACAACATAAAACATAAGAATTATAAAGAGCACAAAAACTTTCCCAGTTAAGTTTATGATTAAAATATTTTATGCAAGAATCAGATGACGATTCCATAGGCCAAATAAAATTAATGTATAATTTTTTTATTGTCAGAGCAAAAGATCTACTAGAATGATTATTTACCTCAAGGTTAAAATATTTATAAGTAGTTTGCTATCTATTGGCAATTTGTTTTGTCAAAAACACTATGAGTATATACGAAGTAAGAAGGTTCACCCTTCCCTGACGATTATAGTACCTCCACGCCAGTGACGGAACATATCGTCCGCAAGAAGGAATGAGCTCTTGGGAGTCTTTTATCAATTTTCAAATGCAATAGTGACAGTGATAAGATACCTAGACACGGTTTTCATTATTCTCTTTCTCTAAATTTTTTTTATATTGCATTTTTTTCTATTGAAGAAAGAATAAAGGAAGATTTTCATTAGAAAATTTAAATATTTTTTCTTTTGATATTTTCATAATCTTTTTAGAAATATTAAAAACAGTCTTTTAACAACTTATTTTAAAATAAAAATGCAGGAGACAAAATATTTCAGTGAAAACTTATTTATTTCTTCATTATTTTTATTATTCACCTTTTAAAATTTATTAAATTTAATTATATTTTTTTGTCTCCTTCAATGAAACTGTTTCCTCAAAACAGAAAAAAATCTTTTAACGATATTTTTTGTTAAATTCTAAAGGGTATTCTCACAATAACTTTTAAAACACACGGTGGCCTGGTGGTAAAGTCTCGGTTTCGGAACCGAAGGGTTTCAGGTTCGAGACCCAATTCCGCCGAAGAAACGTCATGCAATCGGCCCTGGCTCGAGCTAAATTCGTCGGGGCCGAACGTCCAAACGTGTTGTAGAAGCTTGGAGAGGGGAGGTGCCAGCACAGGTGCCGTCCTCGTGATCTGATTGCAGTTCAAAACTACGACGCCCATCCCAAAATAGCCCAAATGTTGCTTTAAAAACGAGAGGTTAATATAACCAAACCACAGTAACTTTCCTACCATTCATTGACTATGACCTAAACACTAGTTAAATAAAATTAGCTTTAATCCGCTGATTTATTTGTAGAAAAATCAGAATCGCATAATTTATTTCATAACTTAAGAGCATACCAATTTAAAAAATTTTATTACAAAAATAATCAAGCAATGATATTAAAATCTCATTACAATTTTAAAGAGATTTCTTTGTTGCAAGTTATATCATTCAAAATTTATTCATTCTTTATAACTCGAGCAATTCTCATCACCTTTTAACAGAAATAATCAATCTGAAAATGTCTCGCTCAGAAAATAATGATTCTCATTCTAACTTAATCAATAATCAATTCTTCTTTCCAAATTCACCATTCGCTTTTTTCTTAATTTGCTTTATACTCTTCAGTTTCATTCTAGAATTCAAACGACCTTTACTTTTATCATTCTGCCTACAAGGCAACATATACAGGTGTTTAAAGCACTTTCCGACAACAACAACAACAAAAAAAAAAAAAAAATAGATGATCGTAAATGGCAAGTTTATTTGACTGAGATTTTATATCATAGGAGTCGCTGCAATAGTAAAAAATGCATATATAAACGATACGAATCCATAAAACTGTTCGTGTAGTGAAAAAAAAATGCAAGGCAAGGAAAAGTACAAAATTCTGGTATTAAATTATCAAAGTTCAAGACAGAAAAAAGTTACAAAGCAAGGCAATCGATAATTCCAATACGGAAGAAATTATCAAATTAAAATAATTAGTTTGTGAAGTTATCATTTTAATGCCATTTTTACTGGGATACATCATGTTATTTAAAATGGGATATTGCTTTGTGATGGAAATGGCATCTATCTCACGATACTTACTTGAAATTTGAATTGTGGAATTTGATATCAAAGTGGTATTTTGGGGTAAGAAACAATTTCCAATAAATCTTCATAGCAATCGATGGCGTTATAAGCAATAAAACCACCCTGAAAAGCAGTTGCATACTTGTCACTATTTGAAACAAATGTTTCTACACTAGATCCTTGTCGGATTCAAATTCAGCAGGAGTGGGTAGTTTTACTGTATTTTTCTTATTCAGAGGATTTACATATAGTGGAGGAATTTCGGGTTCTCAAATAAAATTCTTTCGTCTGAAATACTTTGAATCGGATTAGATTGAACGATTGTCTGAGACTGAATTTCCATGAAGAAAGTGTTTGTTGAGGTGTTTCCTTTTGGGGTATAGAACAAATAGTGAGCGCTAATTGAAATAATTTTTTTTATTTTTATCAAGATTAATTGATGTCATAGGAAGGGGCTTCAACTTATCATCAGTCTTAATTTTTATAAAAGGACCGCGGTGGTCTGGTGGTAAAGTATCGGCTTCAGAAGTGGAGGGTTTTTAAGTTCGAGACCCGATTCCGCCGAAGTACCGTCGTATAAATGGGCCTGACGCACGTTAAACCCATCCGGGTCAAACATCCTTTCCTTGGTGTGGTGTGGAAGCTTCGTGAGACAATGTCACCTCACATCTAGTCCTCGTCATTTGACCGTGATTCAAAATTCCGAAGTCCGTCCCAAAATAGCCCTGGTGTTGATTTAAAATGGGACTTTAATATAACTAAAGATTCAGTGAAATACAGTTTGAATACATTTATTTATCTTCTGATACTGAGCAATTACCTACATTTACAACTATTTTATAACCCTAGTGTTGCTTTAAAACGGGACGTTAATATAACTAAACAAAACTAAAAGAAACTAAATATTTTAAAACGTCTTTTTGCAAGAATCTTAACTGCCTTTAAATAGTATAGTTAGTTTCAGTCACTCAATAACAGAATTTTGAAAGAATCTACAACCCTCGTTTACAAACAATATTCATGAAACCTAACAATCATAACAAATCACTTATTGCAGATGAGTACGATGCAATTTTTCGAATAACGCCTCTATATTTTCATTTGTCTCACTAAAATTAACAGAATTAGTAAATCTTTCTGATGCTATTTTATTTAACTTCTTATAAATTATCTCCATTTAATAATTATTTAATAAATTATCTCCATTTAAGTTAAGGCAAAGTAGCTGAGTATACGAAACAACTGAGTAGTTCCTTCGCAATTTTGTAATACGGATTAAGAAAATTTTTATACCACATATCGTATAACCACAGACCTCGATATGTCTTCTCTCCATACCAATGATCAGAGTCCCGGTTTAGTTTAGTTATATTAACTTCCCTTTTTAAAGCAACACCAGTGCTATTTTAGGACGCACCTCGTAATTTTGAACCGCTGCCAGATGACGAAAACGACACCTGAGCTGACACCTTTTCCCCAAATTCAACACCACATCAGCGTGAGGACGTTTCACCTCGACGGATTTAACGTGCACGATAGTTCTTCGGTGGAATTGGGTCTCGAGCCTAAAACCCTCTAGCTCCGAAGCAAGACCTTACCAGCAGGCCACCGCGACCTGATTAGATTTCCAATCGCACTGAAACGGCTGAGATGAGATTATTTATAAAAGGATGAAATTTACTGCTTGCAAATTGAAACACTATTCAAGTTAGACCAGCGAACGTAATTTTATAATCAAAATAATAATAGCGAAATCACTTTAAAGGTTAAACTAGAAAAATTCAAATTCTATTTAATTCAAGTTTTTTTTTTTATCTGTTTAGTATTTTCAAAAGGGTATCCAGTTACCCATCTTCCAAAAATTTTCTAAAATCTGAAATTGCATAGTTGCGTGCAAAATATTTTCTGTTTTATATAAGTAAATCTTTATTACAGCATAAATGACGTTAATTCCATATCTCGTGTAAACAAATTCCTTACTAGAATTTAATATTTTTCTGAATTTCAATTTAAAAACATAAAATGACATTATTGTCTTGAATTCGGTTTACAATGATTTGAAACATTGTAAAAATATCGATAAGTTTCACAAATTTCTTTTAGCAATTAATAATAAGTAGTGATATTTAAGATAGCCTTTAATAATAATTACTGCTTTCATTCTTGACGGCAATTTAATCAATTTTGAATGATAGAAAATGGTAATTACTGATACTCCTCAAGAATGGCTATAATTAGATTATTTTATGTTTAAATTTATAACATGCCGATTAGAATTTGTATAATTATCCATGAAGAGGAGGATAATAGCTGGTGGCTGGCTGGAGCAGGTTTGACTCATTGAAAAAATACAGTGCCGTTATAAAGCAGCTATTCGTATGCAATTTGAGAAGTATATTTATGATTTGGCTGAAATATGTATGATCTCTTAAGTCCTGATTGAGACATTTTAATAGGGAATTACCTTTCAAAATATTAAAATAAATATGTAGATTCGTTTTCCCTCCAATTATAATTAAATTTACTTTTCTAGAAATTAATATACAATCCCGAACCATAACCGAACCAGTACGGCTGATAGTTCCTTTCATATTCATTAATTAGAGCTCTGTATTTGCTTGCTTTTCTCTAAATTCTCTGATATTTATTTAAATATCAATATTATTTTTTGATATACATTTGAGTATCAAAATATAAAGGTGAATTATCCTAATCCTAAAGAAAAAAGATGGAGAATTCCAGAATTGAAGATCTTTTCATACTTTTTTGCAAAGTCATGTCTTATGCTACGACTAACTTTCCTTACGAAGGAGTTTTTTTTTTTTTTTATATCCCTAACCATGATATCCCGCATTTCGTAGCAAAAACGAATTGTCTCAGGATTTACATAGTTTCCCGATTTTTCTTCCAACATTAGATCCTAATTTGAAGATTTTCTTTGACTTTCCGTAAAATCATCCGACTTTTTTGACTCGGGAATATATATGTTCACTTATGGTTATAATGGAGAATTTTTCGAGTCTTCCCTAGGAAACTTCGCAGTTATTCTTTTTTGCATTGTTGCAAGATTTTTCTCAGCTATTTGGACAATTTACAGTTCAGATTTATTTTTCTCATGTATTGATTCCCGGTTATGGAGTAGTTTGTATACACGTGATGTCAGAGAAGCTTCCGGCATGGTGGTTGGGTCTTGTCACCCTTGTGGGTATACGAAAAGGTGGGGGTCTGGTTCCTACCATCGATGACGGGACGTACTTCCTTAGGAAAGGGTTGTACCTTGGCCGGTGATTGCCCTTAGGACTCCACCACAGTTTTCGCCAGTGCTGCTGTTGCGGCGGTCTGGTCATTCATGTTTTTCCACGTGCCTTTGGAAGGGTCGGGGTAGTTAATTTATGATGATACACTTGATGTCATTAGTGATTCAACGAAAATCAAAATGTCCTGAATTTACGAACATCAGGATAAAACTTTCAAAAACATCTTCATCGTCTAAACAGTGCGCATTTTTGGGATGTAAATATTATTGCTGCAGAAAACTTTTAAAAAATTAAAAAGAAATAAGTACTGAGTTCAGTTGCTCATTATTTAAATTACTGTGATTCAAAACAATAAATAAAGCCTTTCAGAATAATTTTTGTTTGGTATTTATTTGCAAAATTAAGAATTTATGACTTCAAATATAAGGCAGACACTTTTGCGACCTGGTTCACGTTTGAGGACGGAGCTGTGCACGTAGGGGAAAGAAAATCTACTCAATACTCACTTTTATTCTAACAGCAAAAAACTCTCCATTTCAATTACATTTTTCTCATCCAGAAAAGACTTTTTTTATTATTATGTTGTTTAGAGCAGAACAGAAATTATTCATAATTGACTTTAAAGTTTCCTAAAAATTTCCAAATTGTGTTTCATAGCTGACCTTTAAAAATATAAGGCAGACACAATCATTAATTAAAAAAACATCGTTGATAATGGAAGAAAATGTTCCATGTTGTCTTTCAAGTCTGCAGGAGAATTCCTAGAATTTCGCGAAATACCTGACCTCCTCCAGCTCCAATCTTGAGTTTAGTTATATTAACGTCCCATTTTAAAGCAACACTTGAGCTATTTTGGGACGGATCTTGGAATTTCGAACAGCGGTCAGATGACGAAGACGACATCTGAGCTGACATCCCCTCTCCACACTACACCGCATCAGCGGGAGGAGTCTCGAACATGAAACCTTCCGTTTCCGAAGCCAAGACCTTACCACCAGGCCACCGCGGCCTAGCTCCAATTTTGAAACTCTGATTTCTGGCTTTAGAGTTCCCTAAACGATCATGCTTCTGAAGTTAGCATGTGGATTCGAATTGAACTGAATGCCAGCAAAACTCATCATGCTGCTAATGCTCCTTAAGAACAGGTGTTAACCTTTTTAACAATCTTTGAATATTTAACAATGCATTTTGAGCTTGTGGATGACACATAATGAATATAACTACGCCATATGATGAATTTAAATACTCCTAAGGATATGCATTTACTAGAAAGAGTTCTACATAGGTCTGAGTAATGTCACCGAATAGACACTTGTTGCCTGTTTTATAAAAAACAATATTTTCATACAAGTTTTCAGAAATTTGTAATGTTTTGAGAGATGAAAGTTTAGAATTTATATCATCTCCGAGATTTCTAGATATACATAGCAAGCTTAAAGTTAAAGAAATAGCTCCAAAAATTTGATGATTTGCTCCAAAAAAAAACAGAAGTTACAGCCCAATTTGCATAAAAAATATTGATTTAGGAAATCGAAATAAATCTGTTACAGAATCGAGATGTTTAGACAACGCAAGTGCAGGGTTTCGAATTTCCTGTAAGGAAATTCTGCATAAAAAATTGAGAAAATACCTAAATTTACTTGATACAATAACGTGAACGGTTTACAGATAAATGCAATGTGAATTTAAAAAAATCAATTTATAGTAAACAAATAAAATCGTTAATCTGCAAATTTCACTTTGTATTTATTTATTTTTAAAAAATGCTATTTAAAAAATGCTTTGAGGTTAGAAAATTAAGGGAAAAAATAAAATGAAATTTTTTGAAAATATTAAAATAATGTTTGACACCAATAATACACTACTTCAAAAATTTCCAAACTAGCATATTAGTGAATACGAGATTAATCTATTACTCAATTCCATGTTTACAAGCAGGAAACAAGTGAAGTTACATAAAAAATATTTAAAAACTGAAGTGTATCAGGGATGACTTCCTGTAATTCCTGTTTTTCTGTGAAATATCTCTGTATAAATAGAGAAGATTACAATTGAATTCCCATCACATTAGAGTTTCAGTCTGGAATCGTGGGGAAAAGTTTTATTCTATCTCTATTTACATGAAGGATGTTGTTTCGTCAATTGCAATATATATAAATTATATTCTTCTCAACCGCTCAAAGATTGACATTACGAATAAGGCCGATATTTTATTCGAAATTTAAAATGGCTTATTAAGTATTGTCATAACGAAACCGCATTTAGGTTATCTTTCTTACAGGATGCTTAGAATACAAAGACACAGAAAAAAAAACAAATTTTTTTTACGAAAACTAAAGAAATAAACTATATATTTTTTAAGAAATTGGGAAAGCGAACATTTTAAATTCTGATCTGATTGAATTTAATTAACGTAAACGACGTTTCTGATTGCTAAGTATCAACTGAGCGAGGCTTTAGCCATTTATAGCAAGTTAAGCAATTGAAGCTAATTGTCCACTTAAATTATTGGTTGAGTCTCACAAATGATTCCGCATATCCTTCATGAGTTTATAAAAGAAAGCATTAAAATAACTACCCCTTCTAATTTAATGAAGGTTTATTTGATCATGGTTCTTCATGCAGCTTCTAAACTAGAGTTCATTTCACGTAATGAAAAATATATAATATTGCATTACATAAGGGATACATTGAGCTGTTTCACAGAGTGAGGTATCATGGGAAAATAAAAGTGTATTACGTAGCTGCACATTAGAGAGCAATTTCGAGCGGCAATTCAACGAAGACCGAGTTGGCATAGGTATCCGCGCACGAAATTATTAAATTCGGTTTTAGTTTAGTCAGTTTCATCAGGTTTTAAACTGAAAATGGCAGTAAAGATTTAGTTTGGATTTTTAAAAGCCTTCCTAAATAATGTAAAATTAAATAATTTTAACAAAAAATGTAATAATAAAAGAATAATCAACTTTAAAAATAATAATTTCCATAAGTAAAAGTATCATTTTAACAAATAGTATGCAGCCATAAAATGATTGTACTCTTTTATATGATAACTTAAAAACAATATAGCAAATCACATCTAATATATTGAAAATGATTTTTAAGAGCGAGATTTTATTTTTATTGAATGTGAAATTCTCGAATGCATTTCACTCCTAAAAATCATTCCTTACTATCACTGAAATACGGAAGGACAATCAGAAATAACAATTTTTTCCATTTTTAGTTTCAATAAACCAAAATAAATTTGAATTATAGGCATCATTTTAACTTTTTATACTCGGATGCACACTGCTAGACACAATTGTGCAGAATGTGACATTTTCACTATTTTTTTTTATTTCGATAGCTAAGAAAAATATCTTTCAAAAAATCACCTTTTATATCTTTTTACTTCTAGAAGTAATAAACTAAGCTCCTTTATTCAGTGAATAATCGTGCATCTAACCATTTTCGAAAGCAAAGGGATAACATGTTAATAAGAAATACAACGGACAAAAAAAAAAATTCGAACTGTAGAATTTTTTAAAAATATTAATAAATAATACATAAATAACAAATAAATAGAAAGCAGTTTTAATAAATAAAGTAGTGATGTCTATTTTTGATATAGTAATGTAGTGATAGTATAATTTTTATTAATTTTTTATTTAATAAATTCTAATAAATAAATAATTTTATGAAAAAAACTGTATACATTGCTTTGAAAACAACTTTGCAATAGAACTTCAAATAAATTATACATTTGATATTTAACAGGCATAAAGTTTTTTTTTTCATTAAAGTGACAAAAATTTTGTAGCACGCATTGTACATGCCCTAGAATAAATTAAAGCCCTTGAAATGTTTCAATCATTATTATTGAAAATACGCGGTAAAGGCAAATTAAATAATTCAAGAAAGCATGCAGTTTTCAGTTTTGATTTCAAAACAAGCAAAATGGATTCGATTCTGAGATTTTTTAATGGCGATACTTTTTCATGAAGAAATTCAAAAAATTTGACAAAAATTCAAATTCCCGACGAATCCAGATTCAAAGAATTAACCAAATTTCATGATAATTTATCATTTCTTGTTTTCTCTTGGCTTCCATATTCGCTTAGTTATTCATTTTAGATACTTCTAATCATAAATCAAAACACTCGTAGCTCACAGTAATAATGCTGTCTTCCCTACATCAACTGCGCGTCAATGTGCTTATAAGGATGACGCCTTTACTGATATTAAGTTTCTATTTATCACTGCCTGTAAGACTAATGAATATTAAGAAGAATAAACTGACTTTGTCTTTTTCTTTGAATCACCTTAGATTATGGCTTTGGAATTGGAATCGATATATTCTATATAAGGTTGAAAACCCGCTTTGTAAATTGAAACATTTCTCTCATCCATTCTATTACGGATTTTCCATTATATTGTATGCCAGTTATTACCTATAAAACTAAATTACATTATAACTAATCCTATGTTAAACACTTGGTTTAAGTGCCTCGATGGCAAAATATCAGGCTCTTATCTTGGATTTGGTTCTCAATTTCACAGAACATGTGAACGCATGTATTCAAAGTTTTAACAGTTCATCTTGAAATATCTGACAGTGATATGATATGAATGGTGGAAGGGTTTGATTTAATGCAATTTTCATCACTTGGATATGCAACATAAAATCCAGCCAATTTAATCTACTTAATGAAAAAATAAAACTGTAAATTCAGGTAGGTTGATCAAAGTTCCAAAAATGAATAGTAACCAGACAGGAAAGCAACCTTCCAGCTACCATTTTCTTTGGAGATTGGTTCGTTTCATTTATAAGTTATAACTAAGCAATAAATCCTCGGAAGGCTCTTTCCTACCGAATAACCAGGTTAAATTACGGGCTACTTTTGAAAACAGCATTTTATTTTTATAAAATTTAACAGGGCTCTCAAGTTTCAAATCACACCAAAATGGTTCTAGCATTAAATCGTATCTACTAATACTTGGTGTATTTAGTCTAATGATTTTAAGTACACTTTTTGCTTTAATCAAAATACAGTATGCGCCAAAATATACAGCATTAAAATGAAAAGATGAACAAAATTACATAGTACTTAAATGAAAAGATGAACAAAATTACATTGTCATCTGCGAGTTAATTTTCCTCAAAAGAAATTAACACACACACACACTTTTAGCGTGTTGATTTACCACGGAATGCGTAATGTAAGTGTTCAAAGTGTGCACTCCTCGCTGTAGACAGTGTTCATAGAGATTCTCAAATATATTTTGAAACAAAAGTTGCTGCAGACTCCTTCAAAAAGAGATAATTTTCTCAAGTAATGCAAGCGCAGTTCTTGGTGGATCTTACAATGGAACACTTTCCCACAAATAGGCAACCCCTTCTGCTGACACCGTACATTACCAAAACGGCGAAATATCGTAACAATAGACAGAACAACTGTGTTACTTGGTGATGTCTTATTTAACGTCTCTTGGAATTGTTCTGCCATTTTTTTTCAAACTAGGTCCACCTTCATGATTGCTTCTGTATGAGTGGAGATAATGTTTAACTATAAATAACTTTCTCCGTCGAGAGTCCAATTTCTAACAACTGCACAGCACACAATTTCTTTTTCACTACTGCGAACACGTGTAGCTGGTGCTAAGCCTAGAGGAAAAATGCAACCACGTGCTCGAGATGCACGTATTTCAGTACTGTATATTTTGGCGCATACTGTATTTTCAACTTCTAATATGAACTTAGAAAAATTACTTTGGCGAATTTTCTTGTAAGAGCTTAGAAAAAGATGCTAGTAATGAGAAACTTAATCTTTCTGATCAAATTTGTAGCGTTTTTATTAAAACACAATAGTTTTGGGGAAATTATCCATTATTATGGTTTGAAATCAGAAGTGAATAAATAGAAGCCAAGTTCCCTCATTCCTAAGTCCACCCGAAGAGATAAATATCCTAGTTTAAAATTAGAATTATCGAAACTTACTCAGCGAGGGACGCATCAAAAATGGGTACCTTGCGATTCGGGAAACTAACTTGGAAATCAGCCATCATCTATTTTTCTAAAACTTAAACGTGATTTAGCATGCAACCCTCTAATTGATAATTTGCTTATGTCACTTTGGTTGAACTTTAAACCCTTTTATTTACTTTGGCGTTCGTGAAAATCAAAAATAGTTTTAATAGCATCAAGAAAAGAATTAAGTAGCTTTGCAATTATGATTTATCCGATTCTTTTCTGAACCAACTGTGAATCATACTGTTGTTAATCCAGAGGTATCTAAGAATTTAACATTAGAAAGTAAGAATTGACTAAGCTAGCTTTTATACTGACTAATATTAGGTGCTTGCATGCATTTTAATCAGCGACATCTATTGGTAAACATGCGAAGTAGCTATACAAATGACAATGGTTTGGGGTTACCAATTTATTACTACTTTATTGTTATCATTTTGAAAGTTTTCCATTTAGTATTATTGAATTATTCATTGTATGAAGACTCAAACATGAAACTCTCCAAATTGCATTTTCGACATTCACTGCCTTTTTTGGTTTATTTGAAGAAATCTGCTGCCGAAGCCCATCAGACACTTTTAGAAACCTATGATGATGATGCTCCGCCATATCCCGAGTGTTGGTTTTTGATTTTAATGATTTTAGCGTGGGGATTTCGATGTACCGTACCGCCTGGTGGACCAAAAAAATTCAAAGACAATCAATTGAAAGACATTGGAAGAAAATGGGAAAAAGTTGTAGAAAATGATGGAAAAATATTTTGATTGATTTCTGTTGTACCAATTTTTCTCAATAAAGGCATTTTTAAAGTGAGAAAATGATCAAAATACATGCAAACACCTAACATCAAAATTTTCGAAGGTTCAGAAATCTACCATTAATTAGCAATCGTATCTTATCACTTAATGGGCGATCTCCTATAACAAAATAGACGCGTAAATACTTCCAACATATTTTGTTTCTATAACACAAATTTCGAAAAATTAAGAATCTATGCAATTTTCCTATGATTAAAATGGCCAAAGGTAACTGGAGATCATGGAATATTTACCGCTTTTTGAATGTTGATAAAGAATTCTCGATAAGTATCCTGTTCCTAATATTCAAAATAACATATGAGTTTTAAATAGCAGAAATATTTTTGCCACTTTTGATTTGCTCAGAGCTTATGCCCAAATATCTATTTCACTAGATGATATACCCAAAACCCTATTAAACATTCCTTTCGGTTTGTTCGAGAGCGTTTATATGCCGTTTCAATTACGGAATGTTAAGAAATTTTCCAACATTTCCTTAATTAGTATCTGGAGAAAATGTCTGCATTCATTATTTCTATAAGGATTGCACCAAATATTAAAGAGGATTATTACTATCCCTTTATAATTGTATGTAATAGACAACTGGAATATATCTTGACGTTAAATGCATTTAAATGAGTTCATAACCTATCTGAGTTGTTTAATGAAACTTGAAGAAGTTTAAGTTTTTCCTTCAAAGGTTAAAAAAATTTTGGCAAACTTAAGCCAAAAACAATTTCCAAACTTAAGCGTTCTTTTTTTAGGCATGATAGTTTTCTATCGGTGTTTTATTTCAAATACACCACGGTAAGACACAAAAAGTGCTTAATGATTTTCTTTCTATAAAATTCTGAGAAAATGGGAAAAGCTAAATAAGTTCTGACAGAAAAATGTAAACTTTATCTCACCGCTTCAGTTATTTTAGATTACTTTCAAAAATACCAGCAAATTTCAATAAATATTGATGCTTCAGAAATCACTTCAACAATTACTGTAATCTCATTCTCCTAACGGTTGGTGGATAGTTGCTTTTTCTTCAAAAATTAACTTCAAAAGAAATATTTTGCTGTCGAATGAACTTATAAAATATTTCGCATTTAAAGACTTAAAAAAAGGATTTGTGCTTAATGTATGCAGGTATTATGAAAAAATATCTCACAAGGAGCTTTTGTATGACGGCTTCGGGATCTAACAAGTCTGACTGCAATGTATTAGGAAAGGAATAAAAAGATATGTGGTAACCAAAAATTAAGTAAATACTGAAAAGTATTTTTATCAATATCTAAAACTGATAGAATAAAATGGGTGGTGTTTTTTTTTTTTTTTCAAGGAACAAAAACTTTGTTATAGTGTATTATGGATGTTAGTGAAATGCCTCATTTTCTCATCTAAGTTGCAAATTAAAAAGAAAAAAAAATATTGAAAAAAAATTGAAAATATTATTCTAAGAAACAGATCAAATCAAATGCAACAATTACCTTCTAAAATTCCCTCCCAACAAACCATTAACTAAAAAACGTACAAATCTGCTAAATTTTGCCAATTTTTATTCGGAAAATATTAATAGTTTTGGCATCCTATTTTCCGTAATATTTTACAGACAGAAAAACTGCTTTTTATCTCAAAAAATCAAATTAAAGAAAATCTTAAAAATTAAATTCATTTCGAGATTGGAAATTCATAAGCGTTTTTTCGCTAACACCTGCGTAATATATTTTGTCTTACTGAAGTATTTATTAAATCTTTACACATAAGAAAGAATGAAATATAATATCATACAAATAGCGCTTCTTTTTTTTTAAAAAAATTAATAGAGAGGGATGTTTAAGATAGCAGAAATACAAGTAGCAAACAATCTTGTTATTAATCATAAGTTATTTTTTGGCACCCCAAAAGAGTTATTTATGCTTGCATGAGCTTCCTAAATGAATTTTTATATGTTCTCTGTGCTTCCATAATTAACATTTTTTGCTCGTTACTTCAGAAAGCGGAACCATTAACATCCTTATGAACAAATAAAAGGATCGACGTTTTTTTTTATTTTAAGCATAATGATGATGTTTTAAAGATAAGGTTTTAAAGAGCATAATGTTTGGTACACTTAATTGTCTTAAACGATTTACCGACTTTCAGATAGGAACGTAACACTGTGGCTCATTTGAAACAATACTATATTTTGGACAGTGGAGGTGAAAAAAATACCCATGCTTCATGCATAAAATGCTTTTTCCTCGCATGTATTACTGGCTTATTATCTAAAGAAAATACATAGAACTAAGGATTTACTCAAGTAAAATGTAAAACCTATTTAATCAAAACTAAATGCAAAAAAAAAAAAAATTCAACTAAGACAAAGGTACAGCCAGTTTTTTGCATAAAAAAAGTAAACAGAAAGAGTCGATAGCAAAAATTAAACGAATAAAAGTAACAATTAATATTTTGTCTTGTATTTCTTTGAATTATATCATCAACTTTAACCTTCTAGGCATATAAGTCAAGAGTTTTTAGAGTAAGTCAATTCGAGTAAGACAGTACGTCATAGATTTTTTTCTCTTTCTTATTTCAATTCGTTTTTTATTGTACTTATCAAGATATATTCATGAATGTTCAATAGCCTTGATCTCTGGGGATGATTCAAAGTCTTAAGTGTCCGATATAGAAATAATTTCACAATTTTTTTATGTTTGTTTGAAATCATTGTCCTGTTGGACGATTCAATTACATGACAACCACATTTTGTCAATGCTACAAGCAACATTATCTTTAAAAAAAATAGTTCATTTGTTCATTTAGACTCAATAAATACTAAATTTCCACCCTTTGTTGCCACCATATCCCGCGAACCATAATAGAGCAACTCCACAATGTTTAACTGCTTAAATGACATCCTAACCATGGATTTCCCTATTTTTTACCTGCTTCTATTTTCCCAAAATTTGAAATAATTTTTACCGTGATAAAGAATTATATGCCCCCCCCCTTAAAAAAAAGAACTTTCTATGGCATTTCTGTTAAATATTACAGACATTTCTTCTCAGTTTGTTTCGCTAAATCCTACCAAGAAACCATAGTTCATTAAAAGTTTTCTTACAAAACTAGCAGCTCAAATATATGGATGAGAAGCTTCGGGTATGATGATTAGCTCTCACTTCTTTGGAAGGCATACAAACAGTGTGAGATTAAGTTACACCCGGTCGATGAGGGGATCTACCTCCTAAGAGGGTAGGTTGTACTAGGACCAGTGATTGCTATTAAGACTCAACCATAGTTCTTACCTTTTTGTTGTCGCAATGACAATCATTCATTTTTCTTAAGATGTCTTCGATATGTTTTTAATATCTACTGTGCATTTAAAATATAGGAAGGAAAATTTGTCCTTTTGGGGTATACAATAATAGTGGTATTGAACTTTGGCTCCATTGCCAATGAAGTGTTGTACCCTCAGTATAAAGGATTGACATATGATTTGTTCACAATGGGGTCTTCTTAAAGGATGATGTCTTCACTATAAGCTCGATGCTTTTTATCAAGGCGATTTAGTCCACCTTTAGCACTACAGCAGAGCGGTGTGATTCTTCATCATTATAGTATTCGCACACTGGCTCCTAGGATTCAGCCTCAATTTTCTGCTTCCTATTGTCCCGATAAATATTATTAAGATCACCATGGATGCTTAAGTAGGGCAGAGTTAAATCTTTTGTGATTATGTTCACAATGCATGTACTTTCAGTGTTTCCTGTTGTTTACAAGCAGTTGTAAGACATTTTTAAAACTCTTGCATCCGAATTTGCTTTGATTCTCGTACCAGGACTGGATAAAGTTAGTAGGCACATATAGACAATGTGCGTTTCGATGTCCCCCCCCCCTTTCCCTCGACAAATTTCAAAACTATATATTTTTATATATTTCAATATAATTTCAAAGTAATTTACTTTTCAGTCATAAACGTTATGAGAAACTTAAAAATTAAGAAAATTAGCTATTGGTCACTTTTATGAGAGAAGGTTTCAGTATTTTATGCATAAAAAATTGTTCTTTTAACTTTAAGGTGACTTTAAACAAATTAGTAGATAGTTTTTGAAAATTTTAATATAATCAAAATATTTTACTATAAAGATTACCAAGGTTATTATCTTTAGTGTTAGTCAACCAATAGCAAAAATACCTTGAATTACTCTGATCTACAAATAAATATGAAAATATTGTTTAAAAAAATTCTCAGCATAATATTTAAAAATTTAATAGGTACTTCATATTAATTTTAATAAGTCAAGTCCTTGGCTCTTGAAATAAATGAAAGCGCATAATCAAATTATTTTGAAAATAATCCAAAATATATCAGGCCACTGCCAATCTGGTAATCTGACCCTGACTAAATCTATAATTTCAATTTCAATACCAAGTAAATCATCTTGGTAATCCAGTTTGTTGAAAGTTTCTGAGTTTATATGTACTTTGTGGCACTTTTCATGATCATACTAACCATACTATTTTTCAAACAATTTCCCTTATTTCACGCAAATATTTTCCATTTTCCTTTAAATTTATTATCTATTGTGGTGGTTGTTGTTTCTAGCGATACTTGCTTTTCCATAGCATTTTTTTTTCTCAAAGAAATTCCAGAATTCAATAAAAGAACGAAACCCGCATTTAAAATTCAAATTATTTTAAGATTCTGTAAGAAAAAATGCTGGCATCTGCAAAAATTGAAAATGTTGGATGGGACGACTTCTCAAATTAATTTATTTACACTGGCTAAATAAATTATACCTCTTTTAGTTTAATATTTATAAGAAATCAATATCTTTTAATTACTTAATCATGCTCTATATTACAAATTAAGCTTTTACTTTGCATTTACTTTTTAATATTAAAAGAAATAAAAGAAATAGATTTTAAAAAATGTCAGTGAAATGAAATTATTACTGTTCAATTCCTGTTAAATACAAACATAATTAATTTTTAATACTGAATTGACAGGATAATAACTTTTAGAATGATACACAGTTTGGCATTTAACTGCAACTGATAAAAAGCTTTTTGTATTTGAATTGTCTGCCCAAAATTCAACCGTTTTTCATCTTGCAAATCCAATTTTCCCAACAAAGAGCAATCCCACCTTCGCAATAATTAGCTGCCTTGAGTAATTTTAACATTTTAAGTGGGAGTAGAAGCTTCTTAAGCAGCGGTAAACTAATTATGCCTGACATATAATCCACTTCCATATGAAATTTCCCAGAATTACGAAGTTCAGAAATTCAAGACAATTTCTCCAAAATGTAATTTATCTAGCTGGACATTATAATGAATAATTGTTATTTAGACCAGTGCTTCAAGTTAGAATTTGTTTAGTTAATGGATCATGTACTAATCGATTATGTAAAATCACCGTAGAGCAAGCACCCATCTTTTATCTGCTAATGAGTTGACAGACATTAAACTAATTGTTTTCCATCCATCTATTAGCTGGTTCGTTCCAGTAAAAGAATTTTGATGAAGTAGAAAATGTTTTTGAAAGCTTTTTAAGATGAAAAAAGAATATTTGACAATGAAAATTGAGGGAAAACATGGTGAGTTATGTTCAACATTAAATTAATATGAGATTCAAGTTCCTATAAGCTTATAGAAAGATAGATAATTATATTAATGAATGTCATTGCTTCACAATTACATTATAAATCAACAAAGCACAGATTTTTTTTTTTCACTACATATAAATAAGTGACCAAAATTTAAGCCATTTATCAGAGATCTATTATTTATTTAGTGTCCGTACATTGAATTATATCGAAATTTTTTCTAAAAATTTCACTGTACGATAATCTCACATTCTGTGAGAATCATAATCGTAATGTGAATATTCATACATGCACTACACATCTTTGGTGGAAGCGGGGGTTGAACCAGAAACCCTCAAGAATCGAATTTGATATTTTACCAGCAAACCATCGTGACCTAAAGAATACTTCATTTTACAACAAAATGTTAAATAAAATGACTGATATTAAATATAAATTAACAAACAGTAATGGCATTTTAAATTAAGTTTTATCATGTTTCTTATATTATTTCTACAGATCAATATTTTACTGATCCTGAAAGGAATTTTGAATAAAATATTATATAAATTATATATGTGTATTTTATTCAAAGCTGAAGGGCAGTTTTGTATTTATGTTTAATATAAATAATTCAATTTAAACGAATTAATTTAAGCAAAATTGAGTAAGATCAGATAAGACCGAGGTACAGTTTATATAATTTGAATCTTAAAAAGAAATACAGCTGTTAAGTGTTATATAAATTTTTGAAATTTTAAGACATAATTAGCTAAGGAATTTCAGATCTCTTTCAGATGTTCATTCATATTTACGAGTTAGCTGATTCATTAATGATTGTAAAACTAAGATTAAGGAAATCCTTATTTATTAAAATTGTGTATAAGGTAATGAAACTGAGAGAGAAAGATAAACTGCAGTCCAATTATACGACTTGTCGCGGTGTATGGAATCTGCTAGAACAAAAATTTATCTTAATTTTTGGTTTTAATGGTATGGACTTAGACTAATACAAGCTAAAATTATTCCAAAACAGATATAAAACGCATTAAAGGTCACCCTTCATCTATTCAAGCGAATAAAATCTGAAAGGCGCCTTGCTACAGGATTATAATATTTTAGCATCATTGTTGTTAGAATCCATTAATAATATAACATTAATTTTATATTAATGCATTTATAGATATATTTATATTAAAATAATTAATATTTCTTAGTTTGAAGTTTACAAGCATGCTGCGACAAAAGCAGAAAATTAAGTAAGAAATCATTCGTCGCAACGTCACTAAAATTATAGAAATTCTACGGTCGTAATTCAAACGCTATTCCTTTGCAAATAATTTATATCGTAGTCACAGTTTTGATGTAAATATCTAAATTATTTAAAAGAGCTTTTAATTAAAAACCAGTTCACATCAAAATTAAAGTGATATTTATTTATTGAAGTCTATCAACAGTATTTTCATAGCTAAATATTTGGTAATTTTCGCTACTTTTTTAGTGGTTTTGCGGTATTCTAGCTTATTCTATTTTAATGAGAAATAAGAAAATAAAGAAATCTTACATATAAGATTAAATTGCATTGACTATCAATGAATTATTTGCTGAGTTTTAAACGTTTGTTCCAGTTCACTCCGTCAAATATGTATCAGAACTTTCATGCAAACGTTAAAGTCAAGTAAAATATGTCACTTAGAGACACATTCTTCTTACAAATCCCATCTTCGTAAGAGTCCATTTTATATTAAATTTTCCAATAGAAGCCCTTATTGCTTTTTTTTTCTTTTATAGTATTTTATTTGTTGAAAATCTACCAAGCATGAAATTTCAGATGATTCAACACAAAACAACCGGAGTTACATAAAACAAAAAGCTTTAGGGATTTTCTCAATATATATAAATGCAGAAAATAAGAGTTTTTATGAGGCTTTGTTCATTTTTATTTAGCATTGGTTGTTTCGACAATTTAACACTAACCCGTAAAAAGATGTGCACCGACAAAATACTCTTCAAAAATCGGAATTCAAAATGATGTATATTTATTTATGTAAAGATAATTAAGAAAAAAAAAGGATCTAAATAAAAATTCAATATGAACAAAAGCTTTTTATATTCACTTCCTCATTCGTAAATTAACTTTGATATATTAAATATGCTACTTAATTGTAGATGTGTAAATCATGTATTGAAAGATCGAAAATTGACATTTCATTCCATTGTTCTTTGTATGTTAAGATTTAAAATGATAAAATTTTTAGAAAAACTTAAAAGAAAAGTATAAAATAAAATTGTCTCATCAGAAATGTTTTAAAATAACTAGGGTTTGACGGTTTTTTAAAGCCTGTTTTAAAAAAACCGGGGTTTTTTTTTCCTCACGTTTGAAAACTGGTTTTTAAATCAAGAAAACCGGTTTTCCGGAACGCCTGGATATTCCTCTTCTTCAATAAAAAATAAACAAATGTTTTGAATTTTATCGGTTGGGACCGATTCGTCCAGTAGTTGAAAGCTTAGGGCGACGAGATGCCAATATAATTAACAAGTGAAGATATATTTGAATTTCTGTTAAAGGAACTAAAAAATTTAAACAATTATACGATTAAACAATTGAAATTATTATATGCTTTAGAAGAACGAATTCAAGAAATTAGAATTAGCAACTCTTTTGCTGTATTTGAAAAATCCACAAAATATTACTAGTTCAGCAATTTCTAGTTCTAACAATCTTGTGTACTTTCGATAGCTTCAAAAACCGATATTATCAAGTTGTCTGGAAAAACATTGTCTAGAAAATTTCCGAATTCCTTTGTGGAAACCGATTCTGATGAAGAGCAAATCGAAGAAACTACTCATCAGAGTAATGCTTTTTTAGAAGAAGCCATGGAAAAATCAATTCATAAGTTTTTTCAAGAACCTGCAGGAAAACTTACAAATCCAAAGACACTGAAAACTGAATTTTCATTATTTGAGGCAACGAGTAAAAGAACAAAAAACTTAGATTTGTTATGTGATGCTTTAGAATTGTTATTGATGTTGAATCAAGCTCAGTAGCTAGTTGAATGAGTATTTTCAATTTCAGATACTATTGTGTCCAAAATAAGAACAAGACTTAGCCACTGCTCAGTGGATATTTTATGTTTTTTAAAATCTTATTTTCTTAAGAGAAATTAAAATGAGTGAAAATAATATAAATATTATTTGAAATTTTTGTTTGAGTTTTCGTTATTTTGTCTAAGTAATATGTATACGAATCCTTAATTTTTTTAATATTTTAACTTTGACTTTGATAATGATTTCGTTTTCTGTTATGTTATATAAATTAAATAAAATATTTTTTCCTTATTCTATTTTTTTAACAAAAATTCGAAAATCGGTTAAAACCGGTTTTTGTATAAACTCTAAAAATAACTAAAAATGAAGATTTAATGGTTCCTCCAATAAAATAATTTTGATAATAAAGTCTTTACTAAACGAAAATTAAAAATGTTTGATATAAACTGTGCATTCAAATACATTTTACTGGAAGGAATACTTATTTAAAAAATGATTCGTTACTCTTTATTACTAACGCTTTATTTTAACGCTTTACTTTTTCTTGGGTTATGTAAAGCAAAGAGCATTTGACTCAAATTTTTGTAAATGTCCAACATCATATATGTATTTATGTGGGAATGAATTTTAAACATATTGTTCTTTTTTCTTCATGTGTTCAACGAAGTATCAATGTAAAACTAAGTTGTTAAATAAGTTGCGAGTTAACAGGTAACTTATTTAATATTAACGTTTAACACTCTTTTGTATAAAATTAACACTAACTTGAAAAAAAAATTAAATATTTTTTCATCATATGATTTTCCTTACATTGCAAAGTTTTAAGTTAAAGTATATTATAGGCATTTGTTTAACAAATTACTAAATAAAAGACAGAAGTGATACAGAAAAATTGGAGTTCATTTCAGAATAAGTAATATTTACAATTTAGTATAAGAGAGGTTTCAAAAAAAATTTTAAGAAAATATTAATAAAAAGGAAATAACAGAGTCTTATCAATACATTTATAAAATTAATTCGAATAAGTGTTAAAGTACTTACATAAAATTAGAGCAATGCATATTAACCTACGCTTTGATCAGAAATTATTTGTTATTAAGTTATTGCGAAGTTATGCTTCACCATTCCTCAACTATTCAGCACATTAAAATAATTTTATTGCTATGTGAATTAGTGTAAGTTGAGAGAAAAGAAAAATAAAATTTTAATTTGTAAAAGAATGTCTTTTTTTTTTAGTCTTATTATGCAATGAAATATTTTCTGCTCATTAAAGACAATAATGGCCCACTATAAAATCAATGAAAGACTGTATTGATTTTCGCAACAAGTATCTCCAAAGTCATAAAAGTATTGAATATGAATTCGAAAGTAATTAAGAGTCGCAACGGCAAGCGAGCCACTTCCTCTATTTTATATTCGAGCTTTCTCTAGTCATTACCTCTTTGTCTTGAAATCACAGCAGAGAAACGCTGTTATCCGCCTTATTTAACTTCTCTGGCTTTTACATTGCTGTAAGATATTCCCTTCGCGTCTGTTTTCAGAGTCGTCGATTTTTATAAATTGGCCCTTCACTGCATCCCGTCAATTGAATCTGAGTGAAACAATACGTAGATCCTGTTTACAAACAAGCTTCTCCTTATCGATTCAACAGCTGTTTCGCTATAAAGTACGAAAAGCAAGGAGAATCTAGATTCGGAAGACAGGCAAATTCTCGTTCGAAATTCCACTCTGTTTTGACAACGGGGAGACTCCTATTACATAGCGAATTAAATTTCATTGAAGCTTTAATTTCAAATTTTCTCATGACAAATTATTGCAACTACTAGCCGCCTTTAGTGACCAGTTTGTTTGCCCAGATTGTTGACTTTTTAGGAAGTCAAATGTTAAACATGGGATGAATTTAATTGAATCGGCTTACAAAAAATTACTGATTAAAATATGAATATATACTATGAAATAAATGTGGAATTGAAAAAATTACTATGGAGATAATGTCGAAAGAAGGCAATTTTTTAATCTTAATTTTAAATCTGGCAAATGAACGCGATTGAGTATTTTAATGGATGAGTTTTAATTTCATCATAATATTATTGAAACGGAACCAAATGCAACCAAAGTAAATTATATATATAATAATATCTCTAAATCTACATTAATCTCCAAATTTTTATCTTAATGTAGCCCATATTAACTTAATTCTAAAACGTTATCTTATTTCCTGATCCAATTCCAACTTTTTTTCATTTAATTAATGCTGCACGAGCTCTGTGGAACTGCTTTAATCAGCACTTTCTCACACTCCAAGTGAAGGATAAAAATCTGTCAAGCTAGGGAAATTCTTTTAAAAGATACCTATAATTCCTTTTCCTAAGTCTACACGTGTCAAAGAGTCTATCAGAATCTCTTACTATAAAATCAATGGGGAAAATATTTCGTTCTCTTTTTTTTCTCTCTCTCTTGTGTCGTGCTATAGATTGACGTATCTCGTCGCTTCTTTCTTGTACTTATTATTCTTTCCGGGATGGAGTAAAGCGAAGTTTAAAAAATTCAAAAGCGTCTTCTCTCTTCGGCCACGAAACTGTTTAAAAAATTGTGTTTACATTATATTATATATGCATTAAAATTTAAGAAAAGAATTGTAAGGAAATGAAATTTATATCATTGAAAAGGTACAAAGTTTTAATACAATACAAAAATAATTTTTTGTAAATACAGTTTTAGGAGATATGAACAGTTGGATTTCATTGTCAAGCCATAGCGATACCCATTTGAAGACGATAAGCCTATTTTAGAGCTCAATTAAACCATGTTTCTAACATCTTGGCTTCTTTTACATATTCTTTCTACTGACTGAATGAAGTTTTTAGAGAAACGGCAAACAAATACCCAATAAATTCTAATAATATTTTGCAGCACCACTTATTAGTTAAGCGAAGTGCTGAATTAAATACATCTGTAAAAATGTTAAGCAAAGTAACCTGCATTGTTTGTTATGATGCATTATTTACATCTGACTATTGCCATTCGACAATAATTAAAAAGAGTAATTTCTGTATTGAATTTCGTAATAAATTGTATTGAATATTCGTAATAAACGCGTATTAGCGTTTAATATGTATAGATTGTCTTCGTTTAGAGAAACAGCGTTTATAAGTCCCAAGTTTTATAAACAGTGTAAATAGAGAATTCATAATTTTTTCAAATTTTTATTTAATATTTAATTAAAAAGTTTTATCAATTACGCAGTGTCTGTCAGTGAAGATGTGTCGGGTTAAAGGCCTAATCTTCGATGGAGTACATTTAATGGAATCCGTTAGAAATTAGCTAGTTCTACTTTATTTCTAGTGCCAAAACAATAAGGAAAATGAAAAATAAATAAAATATGAAACACTGGCTAGAGGAATAGTGGTTATTCTTTTGGGCAATTTCTGTTCATTTAATATTCCTTTTATGGCGTAAGGTAGATTCCAAATAAAGAAAGTACTTGATTTACTTGGCCACGTCCTTCAGTCCCAAAATTATTTACGCCATCTTAACCAATGTTCAATTTTTGTATATGGATAAACAGAAAAATTTTCTTCAAAAAAATGGTCAATATTTTTAAACACCCAACATTTTTTCATCAATGAGTATTCATGTGCTTCATTACAACAGGCAATAAAAGAAAATTTGTTCAAAATATCATAAAAACCTTATTCCTGTTGCAATATTTCAATGAAATGCAAATTTCATATATTTTTCATATGGCTGCTAAGATTTTGGATTATAAAATTTCAACTTAGAATAAACAAATTGAATATCAGAGCATAGAAAACAATAACTTAATACTCAATATATTTGTTAATCGTTAATATATTGAAACATCTAAAAATAATTTATTTTATATTTTAGCTATGAATATATAAGTAGCGAATATACATTTGTAAACATTTAAATACACAAGACGAGACACGAGAACGAAAAAGGTAAAAATTAAGAGAAGAATTTGGTGAAATTTTTTTCGCCCGGAGAAAAATATTCCGATGATATTCAAAAAAGGTTTTCCTTTTTGCGGAACAACCAACCAAACTGTGTTGAATAAAGTCCCCCCCCCCCCCAATCATAGTTAAAAATCGAACAATTCAGTAATAAGACAAAAATGTAAAGAAATATATACAAATATATAGAAACTGACAGGACCTCAAAACCAACAGGAGAAAAGAGGTGAACACACCCGTGATCCTTCATTCATAAACAAAGGGGAAAAGGAATGTGGAGGGAAAAAAATATTCTAGCAAGTCTCAATAGGCCTGTTTGACGGAATATTTTCCATTGATAAACGCCTTTCAAAGATGCCGACAAAGAAGGAAAAGATGGAGGAAATTATAGTCTCAAGAATTTAATACCATTTTTTCGTAAGTTCACATATGATAAAAGAGACCTGTCTGAATTGCTAGATACCGAAATCGAAGTTGGGATTTCCTATCGGCAGGGATATTTTTAAAATCCGCCCAGCGTCATAGACGACACTATATAACTATATGTAATGATTTTCATTAATTTAGAATGTTTTTGTTAAGAATAAACGGTATTTTTTTAACTAATTGATTAAAATTGGTATTTCTATAAATTTTACTGTTAGTGCTGGACGATCAAAAAGTGACTTTACTGACAGTAAAATTAAAATCTTTCCTCGCTGTTGCATTTGCAGTTAAAGTATTACAGCATGCGTAATCCTTCTGGGTTTTCTATGTAATATGAAACTTCATTTTAATTAAACACTTTTTTTGTTAAAAGGAATATCATATTAAAAGATTAAAAAAAAACTCTAGTTATCAAAGGGAAAAACTATTATATATTCCTGAAAAGGGGAGTGAAAGGAATGTTGCCAAAAATAGGATGTTGGAAGTTAATAATAAAATAAATCCCTTTAGTTGAATCTTTTGTAGTAATTTTCGATAATGTTTGTTTAATAAGATAGAAAGTCTTATACATTAATAAAAAATAAGGTTAAATAAGATAAATTATGAAAATCAGTCCAGTCAACATAAACAATAAATTAAAGGACATATATAATTATTTCGTGAGAGAAAAAAATGACATAATGCAATGCTTTTTAAAGCCAAATAAATAAAGAAAATCTTCAAGAAATAAGCTTTTCCAAGACATTCGTTGTCGGCCCCAGAAATTTGCGACCTCGGGTATCATCATACCATAAATTGACTACTCCGACCCACCCTAAGGCACACGAAAAAACTTTAATGAGCAGACCGCCGCAACACTGGTGAGAAATGTGGTTGAGTGCTAAGGGCCATCACAGGTCACGGTACAACCCTTCCCTATGGAGGTATGTCCCGTCATCGATAGGAGGAGCCAGACCCTCACCTTTTCGTGTACCCACAAGAGTGGAAAGAACCAACCGCCATGCCGGAAGATTCTTATCCTCAATTACCTGGTGCCGCCCCATGAAACTGAAAACATTTTACTTCCAAACATTTTGGATACATCCATTTATTCTTCTCGAAAATATTTCTGCCTTGAATGATACATTTGTCTCAAATATTGAGTATATATGTTAATCCTCAGAAGTCAGGATCTTCAGCTATAATTTCACGCTTCATCGCCTCTAACATTGTTCAAATGGTGCTCCCGCAAGGTTATTTGCCATTTCAGTAATCACTGGAATTTACAGAAGAAAGGAATATCTCTGGAATTTAAAGAAATCATCGGAAATTAAATAAAGTAAGAAAGGTCAAATCAAATTACAGACAGAAACCTCTGAATCAAATCACTGCAACTGAATGTGTAGAATTTAGGAAAGATCTCTGTAAACAACTTTTTCAATCACAAATAATTCGTCAGAATCGATTCAATTTATCAGCAATCATCCAGACAAAAAATCAATTATAGGAAAAGAACGAGTCCGTTCACGTTCGATATTTTCATCAACAGATGAGGGCAACAAGTAACGAATCTTTTTTTAGTCTTTACGACACTCGGTGAAATGATGGAAAGATGCCACTTTGTTATATGTATTATCTTTATAAATTTCATTACATCAGTTTCCTAAGAAATTTTCCCAAGTTTCGCCAAATATGTGATTAGGTATCTTTAGCATTATTTCCTAAATTTTTCAAGAGTGTCACACTAATTCTTGACTCTGTAGCCAGGACACATTGTACGTAGTCTCATTGAATAGCGCAGAAAAGTTACTTCACTATATCTAAATACTGCTTTTATACTTATCATTGTAGGCATTCAAAAGTAATGGAAATGGAAAAGGATTTTAGAGGATATTCTGTGTGCGTTTTAAGCGCAAAAACTTGTTACAAAGTTAATAAAAAATTAATGTTAGTAATCCACGTTTCTTTCTTTACACCTATTTTTTTACTGAACGAGTCATTTAAACTTCCGAAAATTTTCCGGAAATAAAAAATGTTACAATTTAAACCTAAATGCACTAGACAAAACTATCAGTACCATATTTCTTTTATAGAATTTAGTACACTGAAACAAATGTATTTATCTTAACCCACATCAAATCATGATGACACAAAGGATATTAATGCTTCATTAAATATAAATGAGTGTCGTTTTGAACTGTATAGTATAATATTTGTCATAGTATAAACTACCATTTATCTAAATAAAATAGTTGCAAATGTATGTAACTGCTCAGTACCAGAAAGCTAACTAAAGCTATTGACTGAATTTTTAGTATTTCACTTAATTTTTAGTTATATTAAGGTCCCATTTTAAAGTAACACTAGGACTATTTTGGGGCTGACTTCATAATTGTAAATCGCGGTCAGATGACGAGGACAACACTTGAGCTGGTACCTCCTTTCCAAACCACATCAGCGGGGAGACGTTTGACCCCGACGGATTTAACGTGCACTAGACCCGCTTACACGATGGTTCTTCGATGTCGGACCTTGAATCTGAAACCTTTCGGTACCGTCCCGACCCCTGAATTTTTAGAAAACTATTTTCAACAAGACACTCCGAAGAATACAAGTATCCTCTATCACCTTGCATGAAAACGTGTGTATATAATCAAACAGAGAGAAGACATATAGTAGTGGGAAGTGAAAAATCTTTCAACTGAAAGTGTTTCAAATTCTAATTTATACGTTAGAATAAAAATGCTTACATTCGTTGCAAAGCAAAAGATTTCAGCGATTTGTGAGTGGTATCTCATAGACACAACCTTGAAAGAAAAATGTCCATATTCATTCCATCATTCACATAATTATGTACTATAATTAAGTGATAAATTCTTCGAACATAAAAAAATGAAAAATTCTTTATAAATTAACACTTTAAAATCCAATATTGTGTTATACAGTTGAAATATAATTAGGAATTTTCTTTCAATTTTGAAAGTTCTCTCCATTTTACACAAATCTTACCAAAAAGAAAAAAAAAACGTAAAATGTTTCAAACAATGGAGACAACAAAAAATCAGTCGTTTTTTTAAGGTCTACATTACTATAAACAAATTATTACAAAAATATATGTTCTTATATAAAAATATTTAATATTCTTTTGACTAGAAGTATTTGTTCGTCTTTTTCACATTCTTCCCGAAAGTAAAATATTTGTTTACAGACAAATATACATAACTTCGAAAATGGTTTTTCCGAACTCAGAGAAATAGGTGTAAAAAGGAAAGATTCATCAAAAATCTGGAGGACGATTTTTTCGGTACCTTCTTTTCTTATCCTCTACGTACGAGAATGTAAAAAGTATTCGTTACCTATAATTACGCGTATTTAAATTAAAACTCTTTTCAAAAAGTTCATCCAGAATTCTTTCAATAAATGTAATCTTTCAAATATTTTTTTAATATAATAGATGGGTTGGATTACTATACAAAATTTGTCATTAATGATTTTATATTACTTACGTAAGAAAAAAAAATTAGACAAGAAAAAAAAAATCATTCAAATTATCTATATATATAACATTTGAAATTATTTTTTAAAACTGGCGTGGCTCAAAATTTGTCGGATGAATAATTTATTGACAGTTAGAAGAGTCAATTTCACATTAGTAGAATTCTGTGCTTATATGTTTTCAGAAATCGTCTGAATTTTAATTACAAAATGAAATATGCATTATATTAATTTAGTTACATTAATGTTCCGTTTATTTAAAGCAACACTAGGGCTATTTTGGGACGGATCTCGTAATTTTGAACCGCGGTCAGATGGCGAGGATGACACCTGAGTTGGCACTCCTCTCCAAATTTCCACACCACAACAGCGGGTGGACGTTTGGCTCCAACTGAATTAACGTGCATCAGACCATCTGAAACGACCGTTCTTCGGTGGAATCGAGTCTCGAACCTGAAACCTTACCACCAGACCACCGCGGTCCCATTCAATATATTCATTGTTTGAGAATACAATCTCAGCTTATATTTCCTTGATAAAAATTACTCTTCAATATTTAAGAAATCGACTTAAAAACATCCAAATTATTTAACATTTTATTTATGTTAAATAATATTTAAATCCGCTTGATATTATCAAATAAATTTTATAGTTTTTTCCCCTGTAGTTGTTCTTATATTTCATTCATATGATATGTTATGAATTTTTGGTATTTTGATGCATTTCTTTCGATTAGGAATCCAAAAAGATTTTTCGTAAGTTATTGAGTTTATTTCAGAATCAAAGTAAAATTACTTTGCAGAAAAGCAAAAAGGAAAAGATAAAATTTTATCCCCGACTTAAAACTTATCAAATATGCACAAAGAATTTTTATTCCTTTTATAAAAATGCGCATATGCTTATCCAATGGAATTCTGAATAATTCACGATTCCGGATGCAAGTTCTTCATTCGATTATTTGATACAAAACGCTGCAATGAATGTGTTGACACAGTATTAATAAAATCAATTGCCAGTGTTTTTAAATTCATCTGTTTTTGTTTCTTAGTTCATGTAACACGAATAGATTTTGATTATCTGTATCAGAAATAATTCAAGAGAAATGTTTTGCAGCGAGTGACATTAAACTGTCTCCCTTAGAAAATATAAAAGATAATGAAATAAAAATATTCCATCCCCATGCTTTTCAATTTTTATTCTGCAAGGTTTGTATTATTATATCGAAAATTATTGAACATTAAAATAGAAACCAGCGGAAGTGGTCTCCTTGAAGCTTTCTTATACTCTTCAATAAAATTCTTATCCCACCACCACCGCATAAAATTATGGCATTGGGTAAGGCCTCAAATGCCTTATTATGGCATTAGCGAATAAAGTTACGAAATTTGATCTTAGGTGTGAATTTATCATTTTTATTGATAATATAATTAGCAAAAGACTGATAATATGATAATATTACTGATAATGTTTACTGATATTCAGATACTGATAATAAATAATGCGAATAACTATTATGGGTGCTTTTCCCGACCGATTTAAATCGAGCGGAAAAAATAAAATAATAAACTCCAAAATTTGACACGGAAGTATAATATAATTGGAAGTATAATAATATAATAGTAATTGCAAGGTCACATACAGAATTTCATTGATTAATGTGTTTTGAGTTGACAAGTATGCGAAAGTATAGACTGACAGATTTGATCCCTAAACAGAATAAGCAACTGCATTTTACTTGCTAAATCTTTGTACTAAATTTAATCAATCCAGCTGTCTTCGGTTTGCAACTATAGTGTTAACTTATATTTGAATAGCAGAACAGACAAATCTTCAATGAATGTATTTCTTTCAAAATTTGATAGAAATCTACAAAATCGATCGTAAATTTCATATACTATATTTCATCCGTCTAGATCAAAGTGTTTTTGAGTTATAGTGTTCACAGATACACACAAAAAATGCCAAAAATTTGTTTTTGAAACTCCGGGAATTCTGAAACTTTGCGAATCAAAGTCTCAAGATCAAATGTTTTGAAGATAACAATATTTTCTTTATATTTAAGGTACAAGAAATTGAAAAAAATATGAAATGGATTTAAATTATGTTTTCTCCCATTGTAATTTTACATTTTTTTTTAATCAAATTTAGGGTTGAATGAATTCATCTTTACTAGTAAAGGCTCATTTTTTATTATTTTACTTCTTCTCTCAGTGAAAGTAATTCAGATATTTGGTAATTCAGGTAATAAAAGGTAAGGTAAAGTAATTCAATGTGGTCAATATTTGGTAATTCAGTTTCCTTATTTTTGAAGTCTATTATTTCAAAATTCATCCGAGAGTCAAATGCTCGCATTTTCTTTACAAAAGCCAAACTTGCTATTATTGGTAAACAGCTTTACACAATAAATTATTTGTAAAATAGAAAAAACATCTTTAAATTCTTACGGAAAAGAATTTCACAGATTATTTTATTTTCCTGCCCGTAAATTGAGCTTGCGACCAAGTTCTCATAAATTACTTAACCTCGCAAGGTGCAGAACACTTTACCTGAAAAATCAATAGAACTTTACTTTTCCCCTTTGGAAAAGGAACAGGTGGAGTGGAAAAGTTACTTTTCAAATTAAAGAAATTGGTTTTATCGAAATACTGATTCTAAACAGATTGGAGGACGAAGAAGTATTATCTTTGAAACAAAACAAAAACATTTTTACTAGTTTCAGTTTGCAATGGGGTCTCTGGGAACACATAAGTATAGAAGGAAGTAACATCCATATATTTTATTATATGAACAAATCTGCTGAATTTTTTTTTTTTTTTTGCGCAAGATCTATATTTAGCTATACTGCTCCAATCAAATGGTAAAATTATAAAAAGATTTATAAAACACTCATTTATGAAAATATAAGAGCAGGAGTATAAAGATAAAAACACATGAAAAATGACGAAACAAAAATAATTAGAATCTTGAAATTTAGAACTATGATTCATGAAAATTCGATACAATGAAGTAATGAACATTTCCTTTTAATCTTGTAAAACACAAAAGGAGAAGAAAGATGCTACATGCAAATAAAAAAAGTCAATATTTTCTAAGAAACTAAAAATATTCAGGTGGTATTTTTCACCCACCAGGTCTTGTAATGTTGAAGAAGACGCGGTAAAAAAAAAAGAAACAAGCACGATAAGAATTTTAAAAAAAGGACATTCAATTAAAATATGATGAACAGTAAAAGGAGCTTGGCAGCTGTTGCACATAGGCACATTTTCCCCAAATATGAAATGCTTGTGGGTGAAGCGCGTATGCCCTATACGGAGACGAGTCAATTTAACATCCATCTCGCGTATAGGAAGAACAGGACACATTATTAGACATTGCATTCAATGGTTTATATATAAATACATAATTATTTACGACTCCTCTGATTGTTAAATAATGGCATCGAAAAACAATCATGCATTAAATTAACGTAATTAGGTACATTAGTTTAAATAACTAAATGTGTTCTGGCAAATATATTTGTTAAAAAACATTTATCTATTTAGGGACATTTATTAAATCAATCTTTTGTCCTTCCGTTTTATATCCGTTCCGTCTTATCAAAATACTGATTCTAAACAGATTGGGGGACACAAGTAGCATCATTATTTTTGAAACAAAAGAAAGAAATATTTTTACTAGTTTGAGTTCTCAGGGAACGCATAAACGTAGAAAGTAAAAGTAACATCCACAGATTTTCTTATATGAACAAGTCTGATGAGAAAATACCAAAAAAAGTATTTCATTCAATGCTTTATGTATAGATACATAATTATTTACGACTCCTCTGATATTGTACCTAATGGCATCGAAAAACAATCCTGCGTTAAATTAACACAATAATGTACATTATTTTAAATGAATAAAAGCGTACTGGCAAATATATTTGTTAAAATACATTGATATTATTTTCATATTATGTTTTGTCTCAGAACAAGGTATTTTGCATTTATTTGGTTCCGATGATTATTTAAATGTTTTGAACAATTAGATATTAAACTTTAGTGCCATAAGAATGCGCTATTTCATTCAAGAGTACCAGAATAAAGCATGTTTAATAACTGGAATTATTTTTTATAATTCAGTGATAACGAAATCTCATAAAAATATAAGAAGAAACTTGTTTGCGAAATTATTTTCTTCAAAATTGTTTACAATTCGAACAACAGTACAGTAAAGGAATAAGCCTTGGCACAATTTTGGTCCCCTTTTATATAAATTGCGTTAGCTTATTTCATAAAAGTTTATAAATGAATTTTTATCGTTAGAGACTAAACACAGTTCTATGTAACAAACTAGATCATTTTATAGATTTCAAAACCACTCCATTCAGTTTTGTTTAATACATAGTTTGCAAAATATTTAAAATTAAATAATTCAATGAACCATTTTCCTAAATTTCCATATGTTCATTGAACAAAAGATAAAACCATTCAAGTTTCCTAAAAATTCAAAATACTATCATTTACTGAAATTGCACTCTACATTTATGTTACATTAATTAAAATACATCATTTCAGTTACGCTGTGTTAATTTAACTTTAAAGTAGAATATATAGAACTGTTTAAATTTTTCTTTATTACTTAATACAAAAAAGTTCAATCAACTTGCTATGTGTTCCAGTAATTATAATCAGTTGCATAGATTCAATCCAATCCATGTATTCAAACATGATACAGCCTTGAAATAAAAAAAAACTAAACTTCATAAAATAATGAAATAAGCTAAACATTAACAATGAGAAGTAAAATAAGAATGATTAACTGAACAATAAAATGAATAAATTCCCATAAAAAGTGAGAGAGATTAAAAATATTGCAGAATAATTACATAAAAGAAAAATTAATAAGACTCAAGGAAGATAAAAATGCTGAAATCTGCGTTTCAGTTGAAATATGTCATGTCTGTATATTTAATTCAGAAGTTTATTTTCTGCTTAAGCAATATAGATGTGAAAACATTTTCTTATAGGGATTTAAATTAGAAAACAGAAATCAGTTTACATTTTTATATTATTTATATTCAGTTTTATGAACAATAAAACTGAATGACTAAACTATATGAATAACTAAATTTTGATGAAAATTTAATTAAAAATATTTATTATTTTGAAAATATGTTATTAAACTGGACTTTTATTTCTCAGTTCTCCCGATTTTCATCTTAAAACTGAAATGAGAAACTGAAAATCGTTATTTTATTCAAAGAATTGCAGTCGAAGGGCAATTTGTTTTCCTTGCAATGTTGTTTCTTCGAAGTTTGCTTTACAGAATTGCAATATAACATTTCAATTTATATTTAAACTAACGCATCGCATTATACTAACGCATCGCATATTTATACTAACGCAATTTTAAACGCATCGCATTCAGAAAAATGTTATCGAATCTGCTTAGTAGGCACCCCCCTCCCCTCTCCCTCTCTTCAAACTTCCACGTCACACCTACGGGAGGGCGTTTGGTCTAGACGGATTTAATGTGCACCAGACCCGCTTACACGACAGTTCTTCCGTGGAATCGCGTCTGAAACCTGCAACCATCTGGTTCCGAAGCCGAGCCTTACCACCAGGCCAACGAATCTGCAGATTTATACTTACAGAAATGCTTCATTAGGAAACAGTACAATTTACAATATTACACTATCTGCACACTTTTACAAGAAATTTTTTTTAATAAAATCATTAGGAAATTTTCATTTATGTACACAAATTCAAACGTAGAAAAACAAGTAAATTTCATAAAACATTTTATTTTAATCGTTCATCTTCACACAAGAAAGAAGAAATAGATTTTCTATTGAATACAATGATGCAAATATATCATCTCATCGAAAAAAATTCATTTAAAACAATATTTATGTTTTGATGAAGAAAGAAAAGAATAAATAATTATATGAAAATAATCTTGCAATCTTGTATATATACAATTCAAATATATTTATTGCCAAAAAGAAAGCTACTGTTTAAATATTAAGATATACTATTAAAACAACATAGCTACCATATCAAATGACGATAATTCGCAGCAGCTTATTTATAAAAGAAAAATTCAATAACATTTCTGGAATTGATATAGCCGTAAAAGTAAAATAACAAACTTTTTGTATTATTGAGATAGTTATAAAAATTAAATTTGGTTCGATCGATTACGAATTCGCATAGAAAGATAATATTTCTAGGCTAAAAAATCAATTATAAAATTAGAGAATGAAAAATAATATTTCTTAGCTTAGAATCGATTACAGAATTTAATTTCAGAAAATGCAAAACAATTTATCGTTTGCAATTGAAATATATATCTTAAGTGAATTTGTTAGAATATATCTTTAATCTAATATATAAAAATGAATTTTTGTCTGTTCGTATTTTTTGAGCTGCCATACCATTGCCAATTATTGCTTGCACTTGCGCGAAAGTTATAGTACAATTATTAGCTTTTATTTTGAACGCAATAAAATTTACAATCAAATCGTTTCGTACATTTCTATTATTAACCATTATTTTGAAATCGACAAAAGACAAACAGTAAACGGCACGTGTCATTCGGAGTTAATCGCACATATATAAAACAAAATAAAAATTATTATCATCGACGCCAATCTATGTGAGTGAAATGAAATCGAAAAAATATTGCCTACCCTAAAGAACTTGAATAATAATATCTAAAAAATAGAATAAATATTATTTTTACTTCTCCTTTATATATCATTCAATTTCAATGAATATATTTATTGTCGATAAGAAAATAAATATTCTTTCTATCAATCCTAATTAAACAAGATAGCTATATCAAACTTCAAACGATATTTCCAAAATTATTTCTTCTGCGGCAGTAACGCGCCGGGTACCAGCTAGTTACTAATAAAAACGATCCAAGTTCTTGAATTTATGTACCACATAAATTCAAGAATTCACAGCTTATACCACATAATTCTCGCGATTTTTTTGCCGGATTTTAAACGGAAGAATTATTACTGTGATTAGTTCAAAAGCTGCGAATAAGCTTAAGATAGCCAAAGACAAGCAGTTGTGAGTAACCCACGTAAAGAACATTTCGCAAATAATAATAATAATAATAAAATATATAAAAACAAACAGAAATTTTAATAATTAGTGGTGCAAACCACTAATTATTAAAATTTCTCACAGAATATGGACCTTTTTATTTACATTGCTTTAAACTCCTCTTTATGCATTTGCATTTAAATCACTTAAATAAAACTAGCTAAATTTAAAAAAGAGAAGTTCAAGAATTAAATCAATAATAGCACAGCAATTTTTGTTTATTTGTTCGAGTATGTATTCACTTTGTGTCTACGCTTTATTTTAAATTGTATTGCATCTCATAAACAAGGATATTTTTGTTTTTATGAGATGTGTATTTTAAAATTTAAATAAGCATGTTTATTTCCCGCTTGTTTTTCTTACACTCTTCGGGGTAGATCAATTGATGATAGCATTAAAAAGGTTCAGGGTAGTTAAAAGGTTAAATATTTAGAAACAGAGAAATGAAATTATTTATAATTGACTACGGTTCTTCGATAGAAAACGAAAGGGGAAAGACGAAAAGCTTTATCTGTTACATTCGTATAAATATTTAAAATTAAATATCAGATTTCTTATATTTCTATCATTTATACTTCATTAGATTTCAATATTTGGTATTAAAACACATATTTTTTTAACAAATTTTAAACTCATTAAATACATAACATTTATTCATTTAATTGTAATATCGAAATTGCTTTTTCGAAGAAAAAAACCCGTTAAATATATTTTTTATTTATGCTATGAATCCTTAAATATTTTAGATATCTATTATGTAAATATTTATGGATGAGAATTGCAAATTTAAAATTACCAAATATAAATTCAGCATTTTAATCATGAACGAAGATAAAATAAAACTATTTTAAAATAAAATAGTATAGCAATATTTTATTTTAAAAATACAATTCTAATGATAAAAAGTATTTTAAAAAGCAATGAGTCGCAAATAAAAAGGAGATTTCTGATGTTTTCAATGCATCCATAAGAAATGGCAGCTGTATGTTACTCAGTATTTTTGGAAGCTTTTTAGGTAACGAGATTCGTGGCATTTTTGGAGTGATTTAAAACCAAGTCAAAATCCAGTCGGGTTATCGATCAGGTGCGTTTTGATATTAATTAGCGTTCAAACAATGTGGTCATCCTTTTCTCTCATTTCGCGATATTATCGAACTAACAAGCGTATTCAACAAAGTTTCTCTTCATACCAAGTGGATGTGGTATACAACATTATTCTCAGAGAATTCCTCCTGACTTTTCTAGTTTAGTTATACTAACGCGCCGTTTTAAAGCAACACCAGGACTATTTTGGGACGGACCTAGTAATTTTGTACCTCGATCAAATGATGAGGACGACATCTAAGCTGGCATCCCCTCTCCAAACTTTCTCACCACACCAGCGGGTCCCAACTTTTGTAATAAGAAGTACTGTAACTAACCCCATTCTTATACTTAGTTAATCATACATGAAGTATATTTTTATGAGGATGTTTAGGATGAAAATTAACCTACTAGGTTATACCTTACTAATTCTGAATTCCTTATGTTTTTTAATAATGTGTATTAATTTGAATTTATGTTCTATTTACTATCTTTTTAAATAATACTGAAGCGTTCCATAGTTTTGATTAAAAGTTTCGATTTGAACTTAGTCAACGTTTTTGGAAATTAAACACAGAAGAGTTGAGTTGACCATCAATACTGAAAAAGATTAGGCTGTATTTAGAATTTCATGGAATATTTCATCCTTCAATTGCATAATATTTCTTTTATTAATAGACTTCTATTTTTGATGATAATAAATTATTTATTTATTATTTTTGATTCGCATCCTACCATTATACTTTTCAGCTTTTTTAAAATTTAATATTTGAAATATAGATTTGTCCCATTAAATATATATATATGTTGTTGAAGCAACCTGTCCGCGCAACGGAGACAATTTCTATATTTTCTTTTCACAGCTGTTGTTTTTATTGTTAATTTGATTTATATACCGATTATTCTTTTCGCAATATAAATTTTAAAAATTCTTATATCTTTGAATTTATATTAGATATATTAAATCTAGAAAGGGATTAAAATCAAAACTTTTTTCTCCATTATTTTGATGCAATTAACACGAAATACGTAACATTTTAAATTCAAAATATTTTTCTGGTAAATCCACTATAATTCTTTCACTTAGCAGTCTCTTATTATTATTGACATGATATTAAGCTAAATAATGGTTCTCTTTCCATGTCAGAAATAGATCATTTAGAGCATTCTTCAAAAGAATAATCAAGTGATAATTAGAGGCGAGTGCTTTTACGTATATAGAAATTTCCCAAAAAATTATCTCATCCTTAAATATATATATATATATATGATCTTACAATTTCATATTAGATCATAATGTCTTTTCTGTTAATCACAAAATATATGGTGATCAGCAATGAAAAAAATTCAGTCATTGAGAATTATCTAGCTTCCAGATTAATATTAAATTATCTGGATTATTTTTTATTACATTCCATAGCAAATTTAAAAATCTTAAATTCTTAAAACTAATATTTGGATTTTACTTAAGGAAACTTCCTTTAATAAAACTTGACGACTTTGTTATCTAAAATATGAGCTTCAGAAAGATATTAATCCAAAGCGATGGAGACACTTTTGAATCCTTAATCAAAGCTTCAGAAATTCGTTAAAAGATATCGCATCGGAATATTTCCTTTTAATAAAATTCTGAGTCACAATATTCGGGGCAAATTGCATGCTTTAAAAAAGAGAAATAGAAAAGAAAATCTGTTGTTCTTTCCGATATTAATTTTCTGCATACTTTAAATTCTAAAACTGACAATAAATCGCAAAGATTATTTCAATTAAGTGTAAAAACAAAACCTAGATTACTAGACTTCTTACCGTTTTGAAAAAGAAATGCATTCAGCTAGAATCGATTAGTCAAGGTAAATTTCGCAACAAGAAATGCCCTAATAAATATTGGAATACTCCTCTGCTTCTTCCAAAAAGATTCCTGTTGAAATCTTTTTTAACCAAAAATTAATAAAATAAAAATTAAGCCATCGCTAAATGGAATTCTTATCATCCATCGTATAAATATAAGATATACAAAAGCCTCTTTTTTTTTGGGCAAGGAAAGAATTGATTAAAAAGCAGTTTAGAAAAATACTTTTTTTTATTGGCACAATAATCAATAGAATTTTTTTAATTTTTTTTTCTTTAATTTTGAGATCCACTTTTTCTTGATCACAACTATTGCGGAATCAAAATTTAATTCAATTACTGATTAATGATGGCGTACTTTCTTAAAATATTTACCCGAAACTAGAGACGGGAGACAAAATAACTTCGTGTTGTTCGTTAGCTCTGATTATCACGTGGTATTTTGTCCTTGAATACAATCATCGCCTCAGTACCTTCAAGCTGTTCTTTCAGCAGTATGTTGGGTGAAAGTCTAAGAATGAACACGTGCATATAACAGAGTTATTCTTTTTCAAAGTTTTTGTTGTTATTAATAGAGTCATTGACTCCATGTCTCTGAAACTGCTCTTAATTTGAATACGGCAAAAAGAATAAAGAAATATTCTTTAAATAATATTTTAAAATATTGTGTTCCTCCTTTTTATTTGTTAAATTCTAGCAATTATTAGCATTAGTGTAATTTTGTAATATGTAAACGAAGTAAATAAATAATTCGTAATATATAAACGAAGTAAATAAAGTACTCATTAAATGATTGAGTAGGTTTTTTTTATAACATCTTTCCAGCATTTAATATTATAATATTTAACATTTTAAATTTTTTGGTAACTACGTGATTTCCAGAATGTATTGTGTTTCGAAAATAAATTCCTACGCTGTTTACAATAGATAATGAAAAATAACAATGGAGTCATTTTGACTACATGTCTCAGACCGCGTGAGGAAATGCATGTCTCCAGTCACCGGTTAAATAGCATATTGCTAACGCGAACGTACTATTATACTTACGTTCAAAGAAAGTAAGTGAAAGATAAATTAGAAAGGTCCATCTTTAGAAACGTGAAAAAAGTGAGACTAAATAAAAGTGCTTAAAAATAGGCGAATTTGCAAAAACTGCTATCTTTTAAGCACTCAATCAAATGACAGTATAAACGCTCTTCACTGCATCTTACTATCTGAAGGTAGATTTATTATGTATTCAAATAATATATTTCATTTTCAAATTCATCTTTGTATGTACTCTGTCGCATGTAATTGGAGAGCTGCAATTTGTCTATCCTGATGTATTTAAATAGATCATGTCTAGAACAAATCTTGTACAATGTATCTCAACAAAAATAATCGTTTTTAAATTTGTATAGTTTAAATCATAGTACTCAATTTGTAAAATTTAATTTTTTTTTTTTTTTGTACATGCAAATCCGATTTACCTTTCAATTACAATATGAACAGCATATCTTCATTTCTTTTTGAGTTATTCAGCTTCCTTAAATATTACAATGGAAGTTAACGTAAGAATATTTTGCACTGGTTCTACTTTTTTGTATATATACTAACTTATTATGCAGATTGCTCTTTGTTTTGAAATAGAAATAACGAAAATTAATTCACTTTTTTGTCAAAGAATTTGTGCAGAAAATGGAATGAAGAGAAACGTATTTCAATCTTCGTTCTGCCACGCAAATCGACCTTTTTGTCTTTGAAACCTTCTTGTTAATTTTCAAAAATATTTGATTCTAATTTCTAATGACCTGAAGAAGCACGATATGACGTGCATTTCTGACGAAGGAAAAGGACAAATTTTCAAAAATCAAGATAGAAGTTTTCGATCAAATGAAACTGTCAGGAAATTTATAACTGTGTGACCCCTCTCTCCTTCCCAACAAATTTATTAGGCAGAAACAGGAATTTCCTACGAACGATTCATGGCCGGGAGACGGAAATCTCTTAATCAGAATGTCAGCTAATTTCAAAGGCTAATCCATTACACTATCTTAAACGACCTTTTCACTAATGTATTATCCTAAAGAGTGAATTTTCTATCAGATGTCATTGTTTTAATCTATTCTTTTAGAATAGGCTCTTCAAAAATCAGAGGAATAAATGATTTTCAGGAAATTTTTATATATTCGTAAGACTTGCCCAAGACCTTCAAAGAGAAAGTCAATCTGTTAAAAGTGGACAGTATCTTGTGAGTATAAGGGGAAAAAATGCAAATAGAGCTCTTTATCCAGCTTTTTATTCCGGATCATGAATTCTACCTTAGACTGAGCCAATGTATATATTTATTTTTCCTGTTTATTTTATCTATTTATTTATATTTTTCTCTTTGCTTTAATTTTTTTATATTTTACTTTTATTTTTCTGTTTTCAAAGTTAAACTTCCTATTTTTGGCAAATTTTATTATTTACTAATTATGTTTCAATGATACTTTTACTGTGGAATATTATGTAGGCGGCTCTTTTGCTTGAGCTATTTAGACCTACTGCACTTTTTCTTTTTATGCCTGCCCCTTTATTTTTTATATAGTTTTTTTATTTATTTATTTATGCTGCCTTTAGCTTCTTTTCGCATCTAGTACACATGCATATGAAATATTTTTATTGAATAACCAGTCCTTTAATAGCTATTTAAATTCTATTTTTTTAAATTTAATTATGAGATTTTTACCTGTGTAACGCCACTTTTGACACACATCTAATCATCATCAGAACACATCAGAATATTCTTAAGACACATCGCATCTTTTCGAGCTAGGGCGTAGAATTGAATCGTTCGAGAAATATAACAAATTTGCTTCGACACGATTATATAAGTCCAGATTTTCTTTGCCGTTCCAATCCAGCATGCAATGGGAATTTAAAGTGCTTTATTTTGCGAAGTGAAGTTAAGGCTCAAATTCGTTTTTGCAAAAAACCGAACAAAAGACAATATACATATTCAGATTCAGACAAATATTGAATCGGGGCTCATTTGGAAGTTGTGAGATTAAAACGATATTTACTTTTGAAAACTTATTATTTGCACTATTCGGCTATTTCAAACATTGCGGATTAAGCAAATGATAGCCAGCAATTCCTTTTTCAACATTCGGATTGCAGCAGCAGATAGGTCGCATGACTGAAAGAGGATTTTTGTTTTATAAGAAGCAACTCAGAAATCTCCTGAAAAATATCAACCCTTCTGGAATCCAAACATTCCAGTAAGATGAAAAGAAAAAAAGAAATTTCAAAAGCAATTTGTAAAATCGTTTTAAATGAAAGTAGTGAAGTAGGATGACATAAGGCATTTTTTTTAGCAGTTATTATGTACCAAAACGTCAACGCTTCTTTAACAGATACTCTATTTAATGCTTGATTTCTATCCTTACAACTGAAAGTATCTAATATTCCTGATGCAGCCAATCGACAAAAGTGCTAACCCAACTGCTTTTATGGCTAATTTTTCTGTTCTATGGCGTTCAGATAAGAACCCCACTTAATCGTCTCGAGATGCATTGGCTAACCAAGACTAGTTTTCCTGTCACTGCTCTTTCTTGAGTTCCCCTTTAATCTTATAGGGAAAGAGCAAAGACCCTTCCACTTACTTTATTAATTCTCGGACAGGACTAAGGAAACGACTTTCTGTGGTTCTAGGATATTCCTCGCGACTTTTTGGACATCCTCTCATTTGCTGGGTAAATGGTGATAATGAAGTTACAGCCATTATCTTCTGATGGCCTGACAGTTAGGGAATAGCAGTCATTACAAATATTTAAATATTCGGCTTATATTATAAAATTTCATCCCGGAAGTTACTGGCGGAAAAGCTAAATGATATCTTTAAACGGTAATAAAAATGGAAATTGATATCAATAAGAAATTAAAAAGGTTAGCTTATGATTTCTTCAAAACGGGAGGTTAGTATTGAGGATTTTGATACTGAACATTCTTTGCAGTACTATATGTGATGGTATAAAGTATTATATATTCATACTTGCTACATGGCTTTGTAATCATTTATCCTTTCTGCTATTAACATTTTTGTTTTGGAAATTGAGTACATTTTGATTTCAAAATTAAGTAATTATTTTTGTCAGTAACGCTTATACTGCCGCAACATTTAGGAGTTAATTTTCATCACTATTTGAAAGAGCAAATTATTGCAATAATTCAGAAAGATCGTACATCACAATATAGGTAACAGTTTTCGGTTATTTCGATTCGTTAATGAAATTACAATTTACATTTTGTTTAAATAAGTTTTTTTAATTACTTATATAATAAAATGTTCTATTAAAAACAAAAGCAATCATTTTGGGAATATTCATCCCTTCCATCATTTCTTGCAGAACTAATTGAAGGACTCGTATTCATTAGAATCAAAATAAGTCAAAGATCAAACCTTTAATAAACCTAAATAAGCATTTATTTACCAGATACTGAAAATGAAACTAATGATAGTGAAATATTACCAAGAAGATGAAAACGTGCTTAGCGACAATTAAGTGATTTTAGTGAATGCTCGCTCTGGAATCATAGACACATCATAAGAAGAATGGATTTTGAAGGAAATAGTTAATGTACCTGAAATAAAAAAATTACTGGAATCCTTGGCATAAACGCAAAAACTAGGGGCTAATCTGAATTTATTAGAGGTTTTTGAAGAAGTGTCGAATATGAACTTACTAATTGCAATTATATCCATACCAATAGTATAATTTTAATTAGCAATATGTAAGAATTGGTTATTTCATGTATAATTTTTCGTTATTTAATCTTAATTGAAAGGGTTAATATTTTTAGCACCCATCATTATCTTATAACATGAACCAAAGAAGATTGTCAGTAATCAAGTTGAAGAGGATATTCTTTCCACTCGATTTAATTTTCCTTTCAGTCTACTTAAATCTAATTTAATTTTCCTTTCAGTCCAATTAAATCTAATTTAA
>JAPMOR010063332.1:480422-511298 GCA_026543865.1 Argiope aurantia | reverse complement strand
TTAAATCTAATTTAATTTTCCTTTCAGTCCAATTAAATCTAATTTAATTTTCCTTTCAATCTGCTTAAATATACTGATACAGGAAATGTACTTAAAACATTAACTAGATCACTTTTAGTTATTATGTTTACGATTCAGTCATTCACAAATGCATTATTACATCTTCTTATATGCAGTTTGATAAAGCACAACAAGAAATTTGCCACAGTAGTCCAAGTTTTATCTGGGAGGGATTTAGATCCAATTTTTATTTTTCTGCATTTCTTTCACTAGTACGTTTCAAATTCTCTAAATTCTTATGCATTTAAAAAAAAATGCTTCATGATTTTATTGCTGGAAAATATTGTTAGCTAATTTCTATAATATGTTAAACGATTATTAAAAGTACATTAGCGATATATTAAACTATTTTCTCCTGTTGATAGCTCAACAATTTGATAAATGGTATCATCGAATGATGAAATTAGAATTAAAAATAATCTCAAGTCAATGATATGAAGTTCTTTATATTATTTAAAAAACGAAAGGGAATCGAATAATAATATATAACAGTTTTCAAGAGCTTTTTTAGAAGAGATATTTTGTACAATTTCAAAAATTCTCATTTCAAATGATAGTAACGTTCTTAAACAATTTAAGTTACCTAAAATCGGAAATTTTTTCAGCATAGTTTCATCTTAAATAAAACGGGAGTCATTTCATCGTAGATAATTTATTATCGACAAAAGTAACCGAATTATTTCATTAAAAATTATGATTGAAGATAGGTTTTGATGTGATTGTGTTTGAAGAATTTGTGCCTACAGAGAACTTAAAAACCGTTTTCAAAACTAAGCATTTTGATAAACAAATGCTTCCGATAAAATAAAAAAAATTTAAACACTACTTTTTTTACAAGTAGAAAATTATTAACGATATTAAAAACGATATAAAATAAAAATGTTTTTCCATACTTCAATATCGTTTCTATTTGAACTGTCCGAATGATTCATACAGCCAGAAAATTAAATTATTTTTCAAAAATGATAAAAATACGGAAAATTTAAATTTGTTTAAAAATGCTAAAGAAAAAACTTTTATAATAAAAATATTAAGGAAAAATATGTTAGTTCACTTTTCTGAAATTTATTTAAAATAGAAAATAGTAAGGACACATAAAAAAATTCCATTAGTTGATAAAAATAAATACAAGTTTAAATGAATAGTGCAAAAGCAAAGGAAATAATTCTTTAGATTTTTCATTGGAAGAAAATGTCATTTAATATAATTTTCTGTAAATGAACTTTATACATTTTCTTGATTAGTTCCAGCTCTTTACTGTGCCTTCTATCATTATTATAATCTTGAGAAGAATTTCTAATCAAAACTAGAATTTCTAAAAATTGATTTTATCATGTTAATTAAACTTGAAATTCTTAAGCAAGTAGTCAAGACTAATTAATTCTAGAAGAGAAAAGCTTTCGACTCGATTTTATCCGAAGTCGCATTTTCAATAAACAAAAGCAGCCAATTTCTCTTACATTCTCGAAATGGTTTCATCATTTAACAATTCTAACGGAAAACTTGCAATACAAAACGAATTTTAAATCTTTCAATTCCAGAAATTTAAGCAATGAATGCAAGAAAAATTCTTAAAAGGAGTATCGGTATTTCAAAAGATCCCTTTAGAGCATTATGTCATAAATTTCATAAACGAACATTTTCATTTATTTGTGCATTTAATCACATGTCTAGACTATTACCAAAGAGAAAATTTTGATTTTAAATCATAATTATGTAACCTGAGCTATTGTTGAGTATCTTTACCATAAAATATGTCAAACATTATCTTATATAAGGTTTTATAGAATTTATAAAGAAATTTATAGAAAGGAAAGGAAAATTTAACTTTTATTTAACTTAATGGAGTCATGAAATATGGTACAGTTGTATGTTCTTGAGGCACGTTTGCTGGGTGAGCCTGTTTAGAATTTTCAGAATTTAATTAGTAGTTAATCATTTAATTTGTAATTATTTTCTGCTTCTATATGATTGGTGATATCTGTTTGTGAACTTGGAATAAAAATTGAATGCATTAATAATTATAATAATGAAATATATTAAAGAAAAAAAATGTAGTAAACGGTAAAAACAATTATTTTAAACACGCAATTTTATTAGTCTATTAAAAAGCACAACAAATTCAAAAATATAGATGTCAGAACAAAATCTCAAAAGTGCGAGATGGTGAAAATAATTAAAAAAAAAAGAAATTAAGCCATAATGAATATAATAAAAAATTCTTAAATACTTGTTGAAAAGTTAAAAATTTATAAATATGATTAAAACTACAATTTTATTAGAATATTTCTATCAGTTACTCTAGCTGTTATGCTTTTGCTTTGATGGTTTTGGTTCGAAAAAATTATACTTTGTAATGCGCGAATAAAAGTAAATTTTTAAAAACTTTCAATTTTTATCATTACTTATGAAAAATATGCAATCAAGTCACTGACATGCTTTAAATATTTGCTTTCGGGTTTCTTTACAACGCTTCGTAATCTTCAATTTCTATTATCGCTATCAATTGTATTTTAAATGAAATGCATCCTGCTTCGATCATTATAATGAAAATTTGTCCATGAATTTAAATACTAAAAAGCATGCCTAGCACTTGAGGCCTAACTGATATTTTAATACTTTTTCATAAAATAGACACCAAAAACGTAAGACTCGATTGATATTTTAATATTTTAGTGATATTTTATAATTTAAAAGAGAAGAAGTATTTTATTTTCTTTTTCCATATACATTTTACCACACAATTTCTTTCTTTTAGAATAATAACACAAGAAAGGATTTGCATCGCTGAATTTCTATGTAACAAAGGGAAAGTAAATGCCATTTATTGTTAAGAAGATCACGCTTCTAACATCAAAAAAATTATACTTTATAATGCGCTAATAAAAGTTTTATTTAAATTATTTTAGACTTCGGCATTATACTTTATAAGGCGAAATTCTAAAATAGTTGAAATTAAAAAGTACACAGCCGTTACAAAAAATAAAAATAAAAAACTTTTGATGAGTATGCATTCAAAACAAACAAAAAAAAGCAACAACTTTCACTAATCATCTACAAAAAAAAATCTTGCTATTCATTCTAACCGTCACTAGAAACCCGAGCTACCTTCACTGTAACTACCTAAAAAACCCGAGATGAGTTTGAATACCTACTTGGTATTCAAACTTATTCCATACGAACAATTTTTTTTCTAAACCAATCAAGATTCAGCAGCTCACTTTTTTTTTTCTTTCCTCGTATTGCAATCGAGCATTGGCTGAATGGACTGTGCTTTACATTCACATAGATAAGAATTGTCAGAACTTTTGCCTTTGCGAAAGTCCCACAAGATATGCAGCGTCTAACATTCAAAGATTTGGTTATAACAATTAAATACGAGTATTTTGATGTATAATGTGTGCTTGTGGGGAGGGGGAGGGTACCCGAATATAGTGTCATAGTTACGGTGTGTGGCAATAATATCTTAAAAGAGCAGGAGATTACAAAATGAAAGTAAAAATATAAATACAAGCATTGTAATGAAATATGAGATAGTGAAAATCCAAGTTGTAAGAATGAGATGATTATATAAACCACTGCCTTTGAGTATATGTTCATTAATATAAAGACATACTTTAAAAATAAAATATTCTTACTGAACCAATCTTTTGAAACAGTTCCAAATATTAAACTCAAGTCATTAATTAGTTGCCATAAGTAGCATTTAATACTAATACAAAAGAATTATTCAAAGATTTACTCATTTGTTCATTATGATACTTCATAAATTATGTACAGTAAAATTATGTATAGTTAAATATTCTTAAGAAAAAAAATGCATTTTTTTCTGTCTACCCAAAAATAATATGCTCTATCAAGAATTTTGCGTTAATCTTTTCGGACCTAAATAGGCATCAGAAATTCTGTTGAAAATGAAGATCGTATATTTTTGATACATAGAAAAATCCTGATTAGCAAATAATTATAAATATGCATTGTGAATACATTAGAAATGGGCACAAAGGGAAAAAAGCAATTATGTAAATGGAGATGATAAAAAAAAAGGGCAACCAGCAAGTAATATAAACAAATAACGTGCTCTCCTTCTTGAATATTTAAAAAATCTGCGGTCTTGTAGGATCTTTTTTTCTTTCGCTGTTTTCTCTACGGAATACTACATTGAAATGTTAGCCAAGAAAAAGACTTTAATAGTGACCTCCTTTGCGACTCGATGAATTAAAAACGTCTTTGGAAAAATTACTGAATTCTTTTTATCTATTTCAAGAATGATTATTTGAAAGTTTTCAAAAAAATTTTCTTCTCAAATTATAATACATTTTCACAATATTGTAACACTATTGGAAGAAAAAAAAACTTAATGATTCTTTAGTTATTCTCAAACCAAAAACTAAAGAATTTAGCTGAAATTTTTCATTAAAAATATATCACATATTCTTACAATTCCCAGATTTCTGTGCCTCAGGAAAAAAATTTTTTTATGAAAAGATCGTTTTTTGAAAACAAACGCAAGTATCCATGTTTATATTCGGGTTATAATGTTGTAGAATTTTGTCTCCTTTCTTGCTGGGAAGACTGTCCTAAATAAGTGGGTTTTAGTTTAGTTTAGGTAAATTAAAGTCCTGTTTTAAAGCAACACTAGGGCTATTTTGGGACGGACCTCGTAAGTTTGACCGCGGTCAGATAACGAGGATGACACCTCGCCATGCTTCAACATTAAACCAGAGAGAGAATGAAAATGCAATATTTTTTTCATCTTTTTTAATGGTACTCTGAATTTGCATATTAGTATTGCAAATATAATCGCTCAAAATTCTTTATTTAACATAATAAATTAAGTTCAAAGTATCAAATATCTCAAAGCTGTTTAGGTTTACTCAGCAGCAAAGTTATATCATAACTTGTTTATTCTCGCTCGACCAAAATGCAGGTACAAATTTAACATGACATTTACATCAGTTCATGCCTTAAAAATCATTCTCGGTGTTCAGAATTTACGTTTGAAATATATAATCTTTCATTGAATTTTCCATATTGAGCTAATATTTACTCTAGGCAGATTTCTCACAGTACGCTAATATTTGCACGAAGCAGATTTTGAAAGTTAAAAGCACTACAATCTACACTAAATATTCTTGAATTTAACTAGACAATCAAGAAATAAATTATTTGCTTTAAAGCAATTCTTTTTGTAACCCTATGTAGCATCCAGGCCTTTTTAAACTCTCGCAGAAAAATCCTATGAATACATTCAGCAAATCTAAAATAAAACTAATAATAGCGATACAGACAGTTGAGCATATTACATATAAAAAAAACTCTACTCTGGTTTCCTTTCGGAATTCCATCAACTTGTGCTGAAATTAATTAAGGAGCAACAAATTCAGAGTTAAGCATTGCAATTAAAATGAAAAAAAAATCGAAATAGATATTATACTACACTGGTGTGCAAAACTTAAGCAACAGGAATGTTTTTTGCCATAACTTCACGAGAAATCATCTGAGACATGAAATTCAGAAATGAGATACAGCATTTTGTTCTGAAAGAATGACGAAAGCATAGTTGCGCAGAAATGAATACAATGCAGACAGTATGGAATCAAACAAAAAAAAAGGCTTTATTGAACTCATAGTATCGTTAGACATGATTGTCTGTCCAAGAGGAAGAACAGCAAGCAGATGTTCCTTAATATGGGATATGCCCTCCCCTTACTGCTATGGTTGCTTCGCACCGTCTCCCCATACTCAGCACCAGATTGTCCAACAGTTCTTGAGGTAAGAGTGCCCATTCCTCAATCAGCATCTGTTTAAGTTGTCGGGTGTTCCCAGGAGGATGTAATCGTGCCACAAGGCGTCTCCCCAAAGCATCCCACACATGTTCTATCGGATTTAAATCAGGGGAGCACGCCGGCCAATCCATTCGAATGATATTTTCACTTTCCAGGAGCTCCTCAACAGCATGAGTCCTGTGTGGCCGTGTATTGTCATCCATAAAAACGAAGTCTGATCCAATGGCACCTCGGAACAGACGCACATGGGAAAAGATCACCTCCTGACAATAGCGATCTCCAGTTACAGAACCTCTGTTGAAAACGTGGAGCTCAGTCCGCCCGTTCATCATAATGCCTCCCCAGACGACAACTCCAGGACCACCGAAACGGTCTCTTTCCGTGATGTTACTGGGATGAAACCGTGTTCCGACCTCTCTCCAAATCAACTGGCGTTGGGAATCGCTTGTGGCACTAAAACGACTCTCATCTGTAAAGAGGACACGACTCCAATGATGAGATGTCCAGTTTTTGTGCTCCCTGCATCACTCTAAACGGTGCCGCCGGTGGGAAACTGTCAAAGGGATGCAGCGTTCAGGACGGCGGGCGAATAGGCCACCTTTGTGAAGGCGTCTGGACACAGTAAAACGCGACACTTGTCGTCCCGTTGCTGCACACAGTTGCTGAGCAATGGCGCTTGCTGACTGGTTTCGGGTTCTTTCGCCTGCAGGACGATATATCGGTCATCCACTGCAGTTGTTTTCCTGGGGTGGCCACCACCAATCTTTCTCACAGCTGTACCTGTGGTTTGAAAGGCTTTCCAAGCGCGCAAAACGACACTTTTGTTGATTCCGAACTCTTCAGCTACACTGGTCACACTACGCCCCTCCTCCAGCTTTCCGATCATTCTTCCACGTGTGAAATCGTCCAGGTGATTTCTGATAGCTATATTTCACGAATTAACTCACGTGCACTTGCAGCGAATGTCTTTAATTGCGTCTCCGTCCTTCCTTTTATTGTAGTGTTGAGCTGCGCGCGCGCCTTCCGCACGTGTTTTGCGTACGCTCACGTCGCCTGTGACGTTTTGTACCTGATATTTGCATACGTATGACCTTTCTCTTGAATTACGTGTTCATTGTACTGATCGCAAGAACTCCTTTTCTGCAATTTCATGGCTATCTGCTTAAAATTTGCATTGTTCCTTAAGTTTTGCACACCAGTATATATATATATATATATATATATATATATATACAAAGCATATTTTTAATTTTCAACCTATCCATCATGTTAATTCATATTCAATATGGATTGTAAATCGCAATCTATATTTTATTCCACCTTTTAGAAAAAGCAAAGTATTCATTCAGTGAAATGACGAATAATTACACTCAGGTGGTGTAAGTCATGTCGCTTCCCCTCTTGACAAATACCAGAAAATCTACCCTCATTTTCTGAAGCATGTGACTACAGAACTATAGCATAGCAGAAGCCTATCTAGCAAGTGCTCTTTAGCAGGATTTAAATAGTGTAACGCCAGAAATTCTGCCAATAGTAATAGATAAGTAGAAAAAAAATTTGTGAAGGAATTAAATACAAGATATTAGTTCAACTCGCACCTAGGACATAATCGCATTCTATTTTGATTGGAAAGATGAAACAACATGTAGAAAAATTGCAAGTGATAAATCTATCAGGATACCCATTAAAAAAGTGCACACAGCTTTGATTGAAGAATCGAATTCTGCATACTTTGCAATGTAATGTCTGGAAGGGCATAATATTATCAGTGCTAACATTTATGAAAGAAAATTGCATTGATGAGGAAAGCATTTCAATTCTTGGTTGTGATGATACTCCAAAAGATAATGGAAATTCTAACGGATCAATTTTATTTTCGAAAATAGCTTAAAACCCCCAATACGAGCAGCTGTTTGTTTTCTTTAAATGAACAAATTACCTTTAAAGAAAGTTAAGGTTGACTTCGATGGTCCAACTTCTAAATCTACTTCATTAAATAGCACGATAGAAAAAAAATTTTAAAAGTTGTCGAGGTTTGCCAATTTTCAAGTAATAGATATATTTTCCGGGCTGATTTCAATGAGTTGAATATTCAATGAATAATAATCGTACAGTAATATTATAATTAAATAATAAAAAGTATATTTAATTTTAAATATTTTGCTCAAAACTTGGTGCTTTCAGCGTAGTGGAGTACCAAGTTCAAGTGCAATTTAAACAAAAACTTTTAATGTTCTACAATATTTCTTTAAATTTAATAAAGAATTATTCTTTATAAAATAAAGAATTAAATAAATTAAAGAATTAAATAAAGAATTAATTTTAGAAAATTTTTAAAGAATTATTAATAAAATTCTTCATTAATTCTTCTTCAATTAAAGGTTCTTCTAAAATTTTTGTTATAAATATTATGTCGTGAATGAAATAGCAAACGATTTTACCACATGGATTGAAGCTTTAAAGATGCTTTAAAAGTATGATAAAAAAATACTATTCCTGATTTCAAAGAATATTTAAGTTTTATACGTTTAAATATGAAAGAAAAACCCTTAACAGAAAATGTCAAATATCTCCCGATGTAATCATGATATATTAAACTAAAATTGTACTCCGGGTATTTTTCCAGGGTAAAAAATCTAGTCATGACTCCTAAAAAGGGCTTTACCTTAGAAAATTTCAAAATTTGTTCAATTTTAAATATGCTTATGAACTCCTACGAAAATTTTATGCACAACATCTTTTAATATTCACTAGCCGCCTTTGGCGACCAGCCAGTTCGCCAGTATTACCGCTCGCTACAATTTTCAATTAAATATTTTAAGTAACTGGTCTCTTAAAGGATTCTCAAACAAAACATTTTTAATCTTCAAATTTTGATAGTCATACCAAACTTATATTGTTTAGATCGTTTCGTTCAATTTACTATATATATTTTGCTAATTTGTTGCCATTTCCGGTAAAACTTCAACTTTAATTAAAAATGTAAATGACGAAATTGCAATTAATATTAAGATATTTTTTTAATAAAACCAAGCGCTTTATTTTATTTATCATCTTTATTGTTATTTATTAATTATTATTATTATTGAAAATGAGTATTGCAAACAGAATTGCTCGGTATTTAAGTCTTATGTTAACTACAAAATATTTTTCATAGTTTATGTAATATCTCAAACAATAATTCAACAAAAATTCTTGAGATTCAGTTTAAAATTCAGTTTTTAGTTTTGCTTTCAAAAGGATTGAAATGAAATCAATAATAATATTTTGTTCCTGTTTATAAATATATTTCAATAATTATGAAGTCTAAATTTAATGCAGTAAGGTATCATATTCTGAGAAATATTCTGGACACACCAAATTTTAAATAAATGAATGAATGTTTCTATTTTCCACGATCAACTAAGACTTATTTATGAAGTTTTAAATGTTAAAAATTTAGAAAAACTCACCATTTTCATAATCTTAGGCCAATTAATCTTGAGAAACCTGCGCGTTTATTGGCGTATTTTCTTTGAAACGATCGATGAAAAATCTAAAATTATCCTTTTTTTATTGAATAGTGATATTCAAATCTTCATAAATGAGTCAGTTTAAGTGATTTGAAATTAACTCTTAAAAGTCAGTGATTTAGTTGATTGAAAATTAACTCTATGACCATCATAAAATCTGTGCTTTCTCTTGTGGTGTATGCATTCTCCTTAATATCCGATCGAATAAAACATCACATACAAAAGTACTACATAGAAAAAACGCATCAAAATTAAACATAACATTTCAATAGTTGCCAAAAACAAAAGAGAGAAAAATGCAATTAATAAGCAGACGATATTTAGAAAAGTACAGATATTTAGACTGGAAAATGAAATTATCTGAAATTAAAAACACGCGCAGACGATATTTACAAAAGTAAAAATATTCAAACCTGAAAAGGAAAATATATGAGTTATTCCATCAATAAATGCCATAAGTTTGTTTACATCTTCATTATTTTATGAGTCATTAAATATCAAAATGGATCCGGGACTGAATAAACACCCTGTACAGAGAGTGTAAAAGATCATAAAATAATTTTTTTTGAATTTATTTTTCAGAAAAAATAATATTTCATATTTGTTTCATTTCCTACAAATGCGTGCCAAAAATTATATTTTTGCAGATTTCATTTCCAAAAAGATTTAATTTATTTTCAGTTAAAGCTTTAATCAATGTGATGGCAACACTTTGAAAAAAGCTATTTTTTTTCTCAGGAATGCGAAACGTGCTTAATCCTCATTTTTATTTTTGACGAAAAAAATTATTGAAAAACATAGTTAAAATATTTATTTAAAAATTCATTAAAAATAGAAATTTAATTTTAAGATTAAAACAGTAGTATCATTTAAAAGATAAATTTTTGATCTTTAACTTCATGTAAAAATCTTTTTTGTGCGGTAATATTTTCGGCAGTTATAGCAGAAACACGTCAAAATTTCGCTTAATTTTTAAATAAATAAAATTCTAGTTAAAAATTCGAAAAAATAACCCCCAGGTGCACATTCCCGGCCTCCAAGGTATACACGTGCCAAATTTGGTAGCTGTAGGTTGAATGATCTGGTCTGTAGAGCGCCAACACACACACACACACACACACACACACACACACACATTGAGCTTTATTATAAGTATAGATATAGATTACTACCATTGAAATTATACTTTTAGCTTTCACATGGGATGAACGATTGCAAAATAAATTTCGGTGGCTCCTTTTTTTCCTGCGACTGCACACCTACTTTTAAGTTTATAATGCATTTTTAATCATCGCATCATAAATATCTATTTTGTTTTAATCACCAGTTTATCGTAGTTTTATTATAAATCTATTTTGACTACATTTATGAAAAATTATACAAGTATTGAGAATTTTCCCTGTCGGGTTCTATGTGCCGTGCACCATTTTAAAAATGTAAGTGAAACCGGTTAGGATTATAGAAAGAAATATGCATTTAAGTGCCTTTTAAATGTTTTGCAAGGAACTGATGTACACTGTTTATAAATAAAAAGGCACAATCGAAATGTTAATTTAAAATATTATTATTACAAATTTAATGCAACTAATGAAAATTCATTATAAAAAATAACTTTAAAGTATTTCAATATAGTAACAGTATACCAATACTGAAAGCGACAGTTAAATTTTAAAAATAAACTGTTAGAAAAGTGAAAGAATGATTTTTAATTGCATTATAGGTATTAATCTTAATCATTAATTTTGCAATTTTTTTTATTTTAAATTACTTATGATTATCAAATAGATATTAATTTAAAATATTTTAATAGTCGTCTGGCGTTCTTGTTTGATAATATAAAATACCGTTTTTACAATTGAATTAAAATCATTGACAAAATTTTCACTAGTGTTTTGAAGAAAACAATTTAAGATTTTCAATGGATTTCATTGCGTCTTGAATGAAAGGTGGAATAGTTTCTTCGCATTCTTTTTCATCTTCGCTTAAATGCCGGCAAACAATTTGTCTACTAATAATTCAAGTCATGATATCGATATAACAATCCGCGTATTTATCGAAAGTAATCCCTGCTGTCAGGAGATTCCAGTATTTTTCATTCATGGTCGCAGTGTCACCATCTCTTCCGCTGACATCCTTTTCATCGTTAATATCACATTCATCTGTTTTGAATATGGAAAATCTCCTTTAATGAAACAATTATTTATTGTTTTAGATTTAATTTGATTATATGCTAAGGGGATAAAACAATTTTTGAATCACTCAGTAAAAATGCAAGGAAGTATGCATGTGTTTTTTTTTTATTTGCTTCATAATACTTTAAAACACCTTAACTTCATTTACTTCCCTAAGCTTAAAAGAGCCATTTTACTTCACCGTTGACACAAAATTAAAAGAATGAGGCGATCCTTAAAGTTCTCCCCACTAACTATCGCCTTTAAATGCGAGAACTGTTATATGCACGATATAATAAAATAGACCATTTTCAATAATATTGAAGATGCTCTTTATATGAATTCCATAAATTTTGTTTAGCAAATCTTTAATGCATTCATCTGCCATTTCAGCTGGTAAATCTTTTGATTTTCCTTTTGCCCTGTCCCGTGGGGGGGGGCGGGAAGCACCTCATAAATGAGGATGAGAAACTTCCGGCATAGTGGCTGATCTTCGCCACACCTGTGGGTACACGAAAAGGTGGGGTTCTGGCTCCTTTCATCGATGACGGAACGTACTTCTTCAGGTCAGGGTGTACCTTGGCCAGTGATGGCCCTTAAGACTCAACCACAGTTCTCACCAGTGTTACGGTTGCGGCGGCCTGGTCATTCAAGTTTTTCCGTGCGCCTTCGGGAGGGTCGGAGTAATCAGTTTGTGATAACCCTCTTGCCATTTGAACTGAAATTCTATACCACATTTTGAACTTAATGTAGATATTCAGTCAGAAAAGAATTATTTTTTGCATTCAATTTCAATACAATTTCTTTGCCTTTTTTAATTAAACATGGAGAAACTCAAGGGAATATTTGATACACGAAATTGTGCACAAAATCTCTGCTACCTCAAGAAATTAATACTCTTGTATACACAGTTCCTCCGAAATGGAATTTCTACAAACTGTTTCTCTGACCTCGGTTTTTCGTTCATTGTAAACAATAGGTTTCTCAGACGACTTTTTCCAATTCTGACTTAGTTGTTTTTCTACAATCTCTTAAAACTACCTTTCAAGGAAAATGCTTTCCACTTTCAGGTTTTTAAGGAACAAAAAAATTTTAAAATTACGAGGTCCATCCCAAAATAGCCCTAGTGTCGCTTTAAAACGGGATGTTAATATAACTGCTAATAAACTAAATTAAAGTATCGACTATCTCTTCCGTATTTTATAAAAAGTTAAAAGTTGGTTAAATATTGTTAAATGAAAATTCAGACTGTTTGCTTTCTTATTTAAAATTTCACTAGTAAGGCTAACTCAAAAATAATGTTGCATTTATATTGAATAAAAAATGAATGACATTTATCTTTCCAATCACCTTAATAACATTTACAGTATACGTTTAAACATAATAATATAAAATCCCGCGTGAAAATATCTAACTTTTATATGTTTCGAAAATTACGATAATGCAAAATCTCAGCGATAATGAATTTCAAAACAATTCTTTTGGAATTTCAAAATTACCAAATCCAACAAATAAATAATATACAAAAACAGGTGAATTTTATTCATAACTCCGAAAGATATAAGAAACGATTTAAAAAATATTGTTTATAAAACTAATTAACGTTTAATTAAAATGAATTTTAAAAATAAACTTTTATTAATGTACTAAGTGATGGAAATGTCTTTTAATTACTTTCTTTTTTTATCATGAGATTTTCACCATACACTCGTTCAAATGATATCTCTAGAACGTAATCGAAATTTTATTTATTTAGGTATTAACTGTTAATTAAATTCTAAAAATATTTAAGTAGTATATTGTCAATAAAAACACAAATGAGAAAAATTTGAAAATTCTATCTCACTAAGAAGACAGTGAAAAATCGATTACTAAATTATATTTTTACAAAAACGAGTCAGATCAAATAAAACTGAAAAATGAAAATTAAAAAAGAACGTATTGTTTTTCTTAATTTGGTTATTTTCCATCTTCTATGAGCAGTATGTTTTCTTCTGATTTGGTAAACAATATTTACAAGATTCACAAAACGAGACGTCACTGATAGCAAGAGCTTTCGTTTTACTTAGTTCATAGTTGTTCGCAGTCCATGGCTTTAAATAAGTTAAATGAATATCCATATAATCTTATATGATTTTAGTTTTGAGTTTATATTTTAATTTGTAAATTTTGTTGTACATTACAGTTCATTTTTAATGCCTTTACAAGATAAGAAAATGCATTAGAATGTACTGGCATAAGCAATGAAATCTCCAAAGTTCCAGTTCAGACCAAAGAATGTAAAAATTAACGTTATATTTATAACACATTAAGAAATTAGTAAAAACACTTCGATAATCAAAAATTAATCGTATAAATTGCTTCAAACCACTTTGAATTCAGTGATATGAAATCACAAAATAGTTTATTCAATAAAAAAAAAACCTTATTGTAACATTGCATAAGTTAGTTTCACTTCGGAAAATTAGTAGAGGAAACCACAGCAAGTTGACGAGTGGGATTAAGATAAAAAGAAATGGCTTAGTTGATGTTCATACTACTCAAATTTCACCACTGAATTGTTGTTTCTAGCTCTCCACACATCTAGACAAAAAAAACTCGCACAGTAAAGCTACTGCTTTCATTTGGATGCTTGCTTGATAATATTCTTGTATTTTGACTCGCGTGTGGTAATTTCAAGACCTTCAACGTATATCATTGAATAGAAGGTAAGATATTTGGTTATTCTTTGCTATACGTGACTGCCTTCGGGGAATACACGTTTTGCAATTATTATATATTTGTATCTTATTTTTGTTAATCTTTCCACAAAAAAAGAAAGACTTAACATTTTCGATTGAGGTAAGTTGACAACCTCGTCGTCTAGCCTGACTTTTCTTATTGTTTTCTATTTGGCAGTTATATGCATTTTTATTTATTTAGATCCACAGAATATTTCATAAAATATTGTAAGGCACAGCGTAGTCTTACAGATAATACTTTAACAATCTCAACTTAGGGAAATGCGTCAAGTCAAAAGGAAGCATATGCATAAGGAGTAACAAGAACATTGAGTGCAACAAAGGCAACAGGCTCAAGATACAAGAAAAGGTTGTTTAGTCATATTAACGTCCAGTTTTAAAGCCACACTAGGGTTAATTTGGGGTGGACCTCATAATTTCAAGCACAGTCAGATGATAAGGACGACATCTGAATTGGCTCCCCCTTTCCAGACTTCCACACCACACCGGCGGGCGATCGTTTGGCCCCGACGGATTTAACGTGCACCAGACCCGCTTACACGACGATTCTTTGGCAAAATCGGGTCACTAACCTGATACCCTCCGATTCAGAAGCCGAGACCTTATCACCAACCCACCGCGGCCCCGCGAGAATATTGAAAGCCACAATGGCAACAGGCTCAAGATACAAGAAAAGAAGTTGTTACTAAAAGAAACCTTGAGATTTGATTACCGTAAATTAACTAAGAAGATCGATTCTCATGACATCAACTGAAGCTTCCAAAGTACAATTCAGTATTTCCATATTGTGATATCTATTTTGACCTTCCATCAAAAATCTAGGATAGAATTTACGGAAGCTACATATGGGGACATGAAGGATGGTCGAGTTTTGAAGAAAGACAATTTGTGCTTTTAAAAATAAATAACACTGATTTTCAGTCATGTTAATTTACGAAGAGCTAGAGTTTCAAACTCAATAAAATTCGCATCTTATATGAATAAAAATATATTCAACTTCAATCAAGATTGCCATCTTACTTTAGTACCGAGTAAGATGACGCTTTTGCATTATTTTTTAAACAGCAAAATAATACTGATTATATTAAAACAAAAATTTATTCTATAATATAAAATATACAATACAAATATTCTAATAATATATACAAAGAAAATAATTTTCCTCAAAAAATAAATTAATTAAAAACGATCACCTTCAACTTGCTTCGGTCTCCCCAGTGTTAATTTTGGTCTATGGCATAAGATCATAGGATAATGAATTGAAATGATAATGAGTTTGCACTTGATTCAGAATCTCTTTCGGCAATATTTGTCAAAATGTAAGGAGAAAGTATCAAATCTGTATGAGGATGATCATTTTCACGTTAAAAATTTTAATGTAATGAAAAATATATATTTTTGATGTTTTAAGTATACTACTTAGCATTCACGAATGATCATCGTTAATAAAAAATAGTTATTCCCTTAAAAAATTGCTTCTTGAATATATTTGGCCATTGTATCAATATAGTAAATATACTTTTCAATTCTTTAACTTGGAACAATATTTTTATAGAATATTTTAGCATGAGATTTTTTTAAAAGTCAGTTTCATAACGGTGCTTCTTCAGTAGGTTCCATAAATTTTCGATGAAACTTCGATTTGAAAATTCCTCAGACTGCTCATGCACAGTAAGTTTATTTTTAGTACAATAATAGACGGACTTTAAATTGTGGTACAGGGTTGAAATATCGGTCTTCAAAATAGATAAAAACCATTTTGAAGCAGATACTGACAACCATTCTCCATTTCAAAGAAAAATTCGCTTTCTCACAGCTAATTTACACTACAAAATTATTAAGGTTTGGCATAAATACAAGTAATTCACATTTTTTTTTACATATTATTTGAGAAATAATGTATCACTCTACAGAGAAATAGAAAAAAAGTGTACGAAAAGAAACAGAATGAAAAGCAAGATAAAAAAAAATGTTGAAGCTCAAGACAAATTAAGTCTTTTTTTTTTTACACAGAATATATTTTGAAACACTCCTTTAGACCATCAATATATGATCTTAAAAAATACAAAAATTTAGAAAGCTAAGAAATTGTACTTTCAAAACCTTTGAAATGTTACTATTAGCTGAAATATATTCGGAAGAAATTTTCAAAATGAGAAGTAATTATAGTCAGAAGCAGCAAGTACTTAAGTAAAAATTGGAGCTAATTTGGTGAAATTAGTACTATCAATGGAACAATGTGTTATCGCTACCAGAAAAACAGCTTCAACTTATTCCACGAAACTAGGCGACCGTTAATTATAAAAAAAAAAGTGGTTAGTTACTTTAAAAACTGAATGCTATTATATTATTTTGCCATCAAATATGAAGAGCGAATTACAGGGACTTTTTCTTTAAACCAATCTATATCAATGAAATAATTTTTAACTTTTCACCTTCTTCTGGATGGAAATAGATAATGTAGTTTTGATTGAATTAAACTTCCACCACAAATATGTAGTAAAAATTGCTTGGTAAAATAAAAAACAAGGTGCATAATTTGTAAATCAAAAGCATTACATTTTTTAATACTTTTATTTTGACTTTTTTTCAAATAAAAATTAAAATATATAAAAGCACTATTTTTTCAAAATATCGATGAAAATACTTCGAAAAGTCTGACATCTTTTCAAAAACTATGTAAATTTCCTTTCGCTTCTTTCTCTCTAAATGCATTTGTCTAATACTTTAAAGTCAATCTTAGTAATTAGGTTTCTGTTCATTTTCAGAAGAATTTCTAAAATTTTACGTCATTTTCAATAAGAATGACTTAAAATGAATGAATACATACAAAATTAGATTACTTCTCAGTGCACGCATGCAGCACGCTGATTGAAATTTATTTCTCATGACAATAAAAGATAATCCAAATTTCAGCCTGGGATATTGCCTTCTGTGTCATAAAATTTGGAGTCGATAAATTCGTCCACAAATTGAGTTTCTTCTTAAAAACAGAATAAAACTCATCGGTTATATTTCAAGTGAATTCTGAGAATCATCTATAAATATTAAGGCTAAGAGCCATCTATTACCTGCAAATATGTCACGTGATGGTTAGGATTGTTTCGATTGGTAATTTTCAAATTTTGGAACAAATTCCAAACTCCACGTAATGACTATTACAGAAAAGTCAACAACAGAAGATTGATATGCGTGTGGCGTTAGATTTACTGAGATATAAAATTGGTGGAAATCATGTTTTTGAATACAGAGAGTCATTCATTTGGGGCTTCGCTGTTGCGTCTGAAACTACAATTTCTAAACAAACCATGCCAAGAGACCAGGCGGAATAGACTTTCTTTGTAGTGGCATAATTGAGTGAGTGCGGTAGGTGGAACCCGCACAGACAGACAAAAAAAAACGATCAATTTTGTATTAAATGGGATTTTTTATTGCATAAAATAAAATGACTAATAATTTACCTGAAACTTTACACTTACTAATTGCTTCAAATTGCGAGTAAACGATGTGATGTTCTAATGATTTAGTATTATTGTGTGGTGTGGTGGGTCTTCTTATTCTGTCTTATTTCTTTTGAACTGTGCTGGTGCTCAAGTAAATAATGTAATGGCTGCCTGTTCAAGTAAGAATTTGTGAACTTAATCCTTAAGTATTATTTGTTCTCTATACAAACCCTTCTCTCAATCTGTGTGGTGTACAGTCTTGCAACAGTTCTATTAAATGCGAATTTTGGGGGACGTCAGAAAGTTTGTATCATTTTTCTCAGCTTCTACTAATATATGGACGATACTTTTGACAAATGCTAAATTTCCAACTAAGCGACTTCCAAAAACAAAACGGACTTATGACAAGGGAGCTATAAATCCTGTGTTTAAGTATTTTAAAAAGATTATCGATACCATTAAGGAACTGTGTGACGCTTCAGAAACGATCAAAACTAGAGGAGCCGCTCAAACTATTGCCTGCAAAGTGTAATTTCACATTTTCCAGCTTTTTGCGTTTATAGAATAATATCTCAGAGGAAATTAAACATGTTTGAAAGCATTCACAGATTCTTGGAATAAGCTTCTTGATGTCTGTTATCAAGATAAGTATAAAAGTCATTTTAAAGAACATAAACTATCTTAAAGAAACGCTGCAATTTTCAAAAGCATCATCAGAAGATATGAGCATTCTTGTAATAATAAAAATCAGGAAGAAGAAAATAATAATAATAATAATGACAATCAGTAAGAAGAAAATTACGTCCGAAGATTTCCCGAAGACTTTGGATCAAGAACTGAAAGGTTAGTGTTATAGTGTATAGGCGGATTTCAATAAGAAACCGACCGATATGAATTGAGAAGGTATGGAAAGTATATCAGATCGTTTATTTTTAGAGTCTATCAATCTGAGCGAAACATCGGTAACAGAATTTTCTAAGTTTGTACAAAGTTAGGCTGAAAATTGCAATCAACTATCTGCAATTGGTATCTTATGCAATTGCTATGTCAAAAATTTTACGCCTAAAAAGATTTCTAAAAGTCGCCAAAGTTCCAAACGAAGAATGTCTTTGTGGAACTTTCTTAAGTCCAACTATGATTGAATTGTAGCCAAAAGTTTGTGGCTGAATGGGAGCTTTTCGACTCTGTTCCCAGTTTCACTTTAGCTTTAAGATTTTTTTTTCTTAATTTTATGCGTTTTTGCTGTAAAATGTGAGAGAAGGGTTTTGAAACTCAAACTAATTAAAAATTATCTTACATCCACTATGAATCAGGCACCAGAGTTTCTTAACCATTCTGTCAGTGAAAAATGGCATAACTAAAGGTATCAACTTTGAGGACGTAGTTTCAAAATTTGCAGAACAAAATGTTAGAAAAAAATGATTCTAAGTATCCTGTTAAGGGTTTTTTTTTTTTTTTGTTTAGAGCTTGGAGGACGGAATTTGTAAGCAACTGAATTTTCACTAAATTGTATTATCATAAAATTTTGCATTAAGAAATATCACTATGAAAAAAGATTTCTTACATGATACAATAAAGTTGGCTTGATAATAAGAAGGCATTTTACTTGTTACAATATTTTATAAATGAAATTAAATGTTAATTACAAAATAATTAACATTTATCCCTCTTTACTAGTCAAAAAAATAAAAAAATGTTTTCAATAAAATGCATTTCATATTTTAGTGGGGGGGGGGAGTTAAAACTTAAATTAAGAGCCAAGAGACTTAGCGCCTGGCTAGCTTCCATATACACTTTCCTCAATAAAATGCAAAAAAATAGATCCATTTTTGTGGAGCCAAGAATACCATTCTTCTTTATTGATAAGTCGCGGCTCAGGACACTTAAAGATTCTCTGAGTCTTTTCATTTGTTAAGTGCCTGGAATCCAATATAACTCCTTTAACATAAGAATAAATTATTTTGGTGGTAATGTTTTTCTTATGAATGAAATCATTTTGAATAACCTTCACAATACAGTATAACTGCAAATAACAGCGAGATTTTTGGATTTTCGAGTAACTAGTTACATAATTCCAAAGAGAAACTCTTGCTCTGCCTTAAAGTCAAATGTTAATTGAATAACTTAAAGGCTATGACTAAATAATGCGAGGTACTATGGTCGTGGCAAAATAATTTTTATTAGATGCAATCCCTACTCCAAACTCTCAGTAAGAAGTACGCCCCGTCGTCGGTAATGTGACCAATGAGTATCACCCAATTTTATTACAACTAAAGAAGTAAGATACTAGAAGATACAAAAAACTTCTCATTCCCATATCTCGGATATGGGAATGCCTCCCTTCCGTCAATAGGTCTATTACAAAATTTTTAACCAAGTTAAGCAATATATTTATTGTAAGAAGAAACATTGCATGATATTAAATCCTGTCCATGACTATTTAGGCTTCAAAATCCTTGCTGTAAGACATTTATTGTCACATTTTTTTGGCCAAAGGCATTGTTTTCAACTTGAGGACCAACTGTGAATCACTCTACGTGACGTTTCTATGCTTCAAGATTAATCTAAAATATCAGGTGTCATGATTTGGTCGCACAAATTTGAATGGGTGTTATAAGTGTGACATTATGATACTTCATTACAATAAACTCATTATCATGGATTTAATGAAAATGTAATATACGCACATAAAACATTTCTTTTCTCTACTTTTATCTTGAGCAAGTTATATTTCACGATTATAAAACATAATGATACAAGTTCAGATAAAAATCTATCACCTGAATTTAAAATGGACAATCTGTCAGCTGAAAGTAAGCAAAAACCTCTAAATTCTTATATATTCTTGGCTTATTTATCATGATAAATCTCAACTACAAATCCTGAAAAACCTTAATTGCAAGTTAATGAGCCTTACTTTTTTAAAATTGCTATTAATTACAGATTTTTTGTAAGCTGATGATTATTGCAAACTATCTTCACCTTTTTTATCCCCTCTGGATTTATACAAAAAAGAAGAACCGATTTCTATTTTTCTCAAAGCTCACAGAAAAATTTAAAAATAAACTTTCAATACTAGCCGCCTTTGGCGACCAGCTGGTTCGCCAATCTTAATGTTCGTTTAAATTTTAATAATTAAATATTTTACGCAATTCCAACTTTAATAGATTCTTCATCAAAATATATTAAAACTTCAAATTTTGATAGTCATATAATTCACTCATAATATTATAAAGAACTTCAGTCATAACGCAATATGTATCTCTCTAATTTTCTGTTACCTCTCGTAGAATTTATGCTTTAAATTTAAGTGGAAAGAATTAATCTGCAATTAATATAATAATATTTTTTACTGAAACAAAGCATTTTCTTATAATACGATTACTGATAACAGAGTCACTGAGCGTTTAAACTTTATGGCACTAAAGAATATCTTTCTTAATTTAAGTAATATCTCAAGAATTTCTCAACAAAATTTTCTCAGATTCATCATGAACAGATCGATTAATTAACAACGTTTAATTTTAAATGCATGAAACACTAAGAAAATAAACAGAATCGTTTAAAATAATCGGTCGAAAACAGGTTTAAAAAACTACTTAAAAAACGATGTACTTAAAACTATAAGCATATACAAAAAATATATAACTAACATAAATACAATTTAATTACAAAAGCATGCAATTAACCTAAAAATAATTTAAATCAAGAATCATCCGTTGATAATATTGTCAACAATCAGAACACAATGCGCATGCGTGAATTTTCAACGCCAGTTACGGTAACGCAAATGCGTGAATTTTTCTACGACAGTTACGGTAACGCTATGCAGATTAGACATTTTTAATTTCCTTTATTCTGTGTTATTTTAATTCAAAAGTACTTCAGAATGAATCTTAAAGATCGATTAATTAACAATGTTTAATTTTAAATGCATAATCGGCCGAAAAATGTTAACCCTAGCCTCATTACTGTTGGGGAAAAAACTGAAGCCTTACTCATTTGGCGGTGAGGAAAATGGAAGAATTTTTTTGGCAGGAAAGTTAGTTTTTAATTAATAATTAAAATTCTAATTAAAAATTTTTAATAAGAGACCCCAGGTGCACATTTCCGACCTCTAAGGTATACTTGTACCAAATTTGGTAGCTGTAGGTCAAACGGCCTGGCCTGTTGAGCGCCAACACACACACACTGAGCTTTATTATAAGTATAGATTGAGGTATAAGTTGTCTGTTAGGTGATTTTTTTTTATCTTTTATTCAAAACACAGAAAGGAATATTAGTGATTTTTTTGTTAAATTTTTAAGATATACAAAATCCATGGAAGAAGCGAATTAAGAATTGATTTAAAAAGAAAAATATGGCAAATAAATTTCTTCGTAGAGTATTAATTTTTAATTGAAATTTTTTCTAATAGATGAAACTTAAGCATCTTCGCGGTTTAAAAGTAACAGGATTGTAAGTTTTTTCTGCGATTACATCTTTCCTAATCCATGTCTCTTATACCACAGTGCTTAACCATATAAAAATATTAGGAAATAAATCCTGATAAATCTTCCATCGATTTACGTCATAATCTTCATACGTATAATCTGATGCTTTATTAAGATCAGATACTATTACCAATATTATTACTATAAATGCAAAATACATCACCAGAATAAATTTCCATTGTAAAAATTAAAAAGCTTATAAATTTCTCAAACTTCCATTTCTATTTTCTGTACATTTATTTTTTCTTTAACTAGAATTTTTCCTTTCCAAAAAAATCAAATTAGACAGGTATATAATTTTTTTACCAAATTCCAGAAAAGCAGTTTTTTTTTTTTTTTTTTTTCTATTCTCATTTAAATTTATAAAGTCGCGCAACTTCCTGAAAACTTATTCAAGCAAAATCGAACAATTTTTTTTTAAATTTTAGAATGATTTTTTTCTAAATAAAAACAAATAATTTTATATCCATTGAACAACTTATAGTGTTTACAATGTACTATTTGACAGCACGAATCAAAAAATAACTAAGCACTCAGAGTTATTCAAAAAATTATACATATAATAAAATTTATGCTAACTTACTTGAATGAACATTTTTTTATTTTATTTAGAGAGTAAAATATACCACGTGGTAAAAGTGATATGATAAGGCTATGTACACCTCAGCGAAATCTATACAATAAAAACGCACATTATAAAACACAACTTAATCGACTGTCCCTAAAAAATAACTTTTGCTTACATGTAATGTACAATATAACACCTGTAAAATGCTTTTTTGGAAAAATGAACACTAAAAAATTCTTTTGAAAAACTCAATGAATCCATTTCAACTCTTCTTGTTTTAAAAAAACTTTCGATTTATAAAAGCGGAACTTTTTCTGAAGAAGTCAAAACTAACTAAATCCACATTTATTATAATAGAACAACTTATTTAATTAATGAACTCTTTTCTAATTAATTGAGCGAAAATAAGTAATTCACATTGAAATCGTTTACTTACCAACAAACCGCAGCCACCTGTTAAACGTGTCTTTTGGAAGTTGGAAAATAGTCGACTAGTTGAAGCTACGGACGTCTCCGCTGGACTGCCGAATTCGCGCATGACAACCACCTGATAGGCTGGAAGGGTTCATTCAGGTAGGAGTGCACACATCCAAAGGCAGGGGTTTCTGCATTTTCACTTGTCGGAAAGTGAAAGGGCTGCGCACCACAAAAGAAGGTTGTGTTATTCAAATTTCAAAAATTATTTGGTTAAAACGGTAAAGCTCATGAAAGGAAACTTAAATTTGGAGATTGGAGTAAAAAAAAATTATACAGTATAGGATATCAGTTGAGAAGATAAATACTGAAGTAATAAATAAACTTTGAACCAATGAGGGCATATGACTTAGCTGTAAATACCTGATGATAAAGAACTGCGTTCTAAGTTTTTTTTATTCATTACGGAATAAATTAAATTTTATCAATTAATATTTAATTTCGTTTCAGATAAATATTAATTGATGTCATGTCAATGTCATGAAATAAAAAGGATAATAATTTATGTCACAGATGTTATTAAGTTAATAAGTTTATGACGCAATTTTTAAACCAAATTAGGTAACCTACTTGAAATAATTGATAACACATATTTCTTGTATTTGAAAAACTGGAGTAACAATGTTTGCTGGGATTTCCATCTTGATTTAATAAAATTGACATAAGAAACTAAACAGTTTATCAGAGCTTGAAAAATCATGTGATCCCCCTCTAGTATATTCTATTATTATATAGAACATATCAGATATACAACAGGAAAATATTTTGTAATGTCTCAGACAGCAATGAAATGATATTATAGAAATAATTAATTCTCGGTTTTAATATTTCGGTTACAATTTTTAAATAATTTTCTGGCGATGTTTAAGTTCTTTACTTTTACACAGTGAATGATTATTTTCATTATAATACAAATGAAGTAATTTTAAATTCAAAGGATTCAATTTTGAATTTCAAATTTATATTATTCTAGTCATTAAATTTATATTTTTCTGGGAAAGAAAAGACTTTAAACAAGAGAAAAGATTTTCTACAATAAAAGTTAAATGTGATCAAAGTAGAAAAATAATGAAATTCTTAATTTTAAAATTCCACAAAATTTGTATCATACAAAAATAATAAGCTTTGTAGTTCTTATTTCAAATAAATAATTTCAAGTTTCCTCTATTACCAAGCAAGATTAATAAAAAGGACCAGTTTTGGTTTACAATTGGTTTCATTTGTAACTTTTTAAAAAAAATTAAGAACAAAAATGTGTTTTAGTACATAAAATATTCCTTATTATTGAATGTTCACAACACTGAGGATCTGAAAATATCTTAATTCCTCCAGAATTCTTGGTTGCAGAACAAATGTAAAAACTTCGATGCCAGCAACAGCAGATAATAAATTAACCTCTAGAACTTAACCCATTTTAAGCGTTTTCAGGATGTTTTTGTTTTGTTACTGTTTCTGGTTCTTATCCAAAATTAAGTTTTAAAGCATCCGACTAAGTTGTAAAGATTCTTTTTCTCGAAAAATTTGAAATTTTTTTTATAATCTGAAAATAAAGTCCAAACGTCGTAGATTCTAACGCAGACTTTGTTTTTAATATGTGTAAGATAGAACTATAGATACAGTAGTTTCAATAATACACAACAAATAAAAATGAAATCGGAAATAGGGATGTTTTTAACCGGAAATGAGTGATTTATTTTATTTATACTTTAGAATTCGCCAAAATAATATTCGATATGTTTATATTAACTTTCTACCTACTCAGTTGTAGTTTGCTAATCTTTGACATTTCTTTTTTAAAAAAAACCATGAAAACTACATTTGCTTCCAGCGCTTTTGAATAAATTAATTTACAAGTATAACATCTAAACGCCTTTTCTGAAGAACGAATATTTCACTGTGATTGATTCACGGAAAACATGATATCTCAAAATCAATTCAATAAAATTTCATGAAATGTGGTATGCATGTATCCAAAACCCTTGAGGGTGTGATAGAACTCGGGTTTTAAGATAGCTTCATTTAGCAGGTTTTACAGACATTTTCAGTTCAAAGCATAGACAAAATTTGACAAAAATCATTCAAGGCGACTTCAAATGCTCATAAAACTTTTATTTGTTAAAATAAATTTTATCTTGTGGTCTGTTATATTTTATGTAGCTATAATATAGTTGAAATAAAAATTAAATATTTTTAATTTTTAAATATTTATTATAATTTTTAACTTACTCTGATTTTCCTAACATTGAAAATTTGCTGAATTTTCTTTAAATAAGCAGGGTTTTTTTCAAAAAGTAAAAAGGTAATGAGCGTATTTCTTTTCTTCTAATAGTGACCTTTCAAATTTGTTTTAGGTATCTGGTACAATAAAACTGTTTAAGTATTATTTTTAAAAAAATCATTTCCGAACCTAGTCAAATATCTTAAAGGATCAGAAGAAAATATTCGGGTGTAAAATTTTAAAAATAAAACTGAAACGTTTTTGGAAAAAAAAATTATTCCCTCATCTATTGCATTCATTAAATGAAGTCGATAAACAAAACATTTTATTTTGCAAATGCGAATAAATATATGTAATTAAAAATGAAAAATACATCATTCGATTATTAGGAACCTTGCAATATAATTAAAATAAAACGGTGATAGGATATAAACTCACTCTAAATTATTATCCAAAGACATATTTTCCAGAATTTTTCAACTTTTTGATGGATATAATTTCGACAAAACATGAAAGCTACTAATTTCACCTTTCAAAAAAACTGTTTCGTCCTTTTTCCATAGTTTTCCTGCTGTAAAGAAAAAGATGAGTGTTTTATTATTATTATTACCATGGCATGTAATAGGTTATAACAACTTCACTGTATTGCTACATAATACTGCAAATTTCTTTGTTATTTATGCATGACTAATTCTGGAAAAATTTTATTTACTTACATAAAATAATAATTTTTAAAAATAAAAAAACACTAATTCAGTGCGTTTTCTTATTTTCCTCCTTTTATGGGAATAAAACATCAATAAAAATATCTATATAACCTGCTTCTGATAAATCTTCACTTATTAAAATCTAATTACTATGTAAAAAATTAAATTAACGGTGCTATATTAATAATTAATTTTCATTAACTTTTGATTTTATTTAAAACAGTATAAAAGGATTAAAAATGTTTTATAATGTAAAATTTTATTTACAAAAAAATTTCTTTGAATGAAATATCTATAAAATTCTGTAATGTGTATCTATATTAAAAATTTAAGTAAAATTTAAGCTTAAAATTAAATAATTAAGTTTTTATATTTCATTAAGCTGCTTATAATTATTCAAAAATAGCTTCTTCTCTGCAGTAGATTTTGCATGGAAAATAAATGGGATGACTAAATGTTTTTTCATCTAAGAAAACTTAAAAATTTTTTTTACAGAACTGTCTAGAGAGAATCATTACTGTGAATGTTAAAAGTGAAAAAAAATTTTATAGTCTACACATTTTGCATTCTCATATATACATATTTTAAATTATTGCATACATTTTGTTTAAATAAATTACATTTTTTTGAGTAAAACTACTACTTTTATTTATTCGGTGACCGCATTCATAATGAGCTCGAAAATTAATCAATATTTAAGGTTGGTTTATATACTTCAATTTAATAAATATTTTCTAACTTTTTGCAGTCGTATTTTTACACATAGGGGTAATGTTGGCAAAATTTGCAGATTTTCATCATTCTCTTTTTCTTCCGTTTCACTATCTTAGGAACTTTCAGATAGCATAATTCGTCCCTCTTACTACCACATCACTATCAAAATCTTTTAGAATTATGTCACTCTCAGAATCACCGATATGAGTATTTTCAGAACAATCGTTATCATTTTCTGCAAGACACAATCAAATTCGTCTTCACTACTTTCAATTTCAAGGTGCCGTTTTTTCAGCAACTTTGCGTTCTTTTTAAATATTATTTAAAAAATATTTTAACTCCTTTTTTCGTGATTTTTTCTTTTTGGTGAAAAAAAATCAGGGTTATATAATTATTGCTCTAGATCAAAGGAAAAATGTGTTTGATAACACTGTAATTTACATTTATAAAAATTTTCAAAACCTTATTGAATATTTAGTAATTCCACAAAGAATCTGCAATGTGGAAATTCAACAAGGATAAAGAAAATCTATCCTTTCTAAATCTCAAAGTAAAATCACTGAGGGAAAGTAAAATCACTTTTGCTCTAGTGTCGCGATGTAGACGGACACATTTCTTATCTCTTTTATTCACCTTAAAATTATGTATCCTGCAATGAAATAAATCTAAGTTAAAATTTCAAAAGTTTCTTCTTCTATTCGGCCACGCAGCTGTAAAATTATGCTTTACATTATATATATATATGTGTGTGTGTGTGTGTGTGTGTGTGTGTGTGTGTGTGTGTGTGTGTGTGTGTGTGTGTGTAACATTATTTGTTGTGAAGCAGAATGCAGTTTGAAGACAGTGAAGAGACTTGATTTCGTGACGTCGTTTTATTTCATTTTTAAGAAGCAGGCATATGTACAAGCGATGAGCACACAGGACGACACAGAGAGGAATGAGGAAAAAGCTCTTGGACATTTTATCCCTGGTCTTATATAACCTATGATTTTGATAGGGAAAACATTTCTTCATAGCGCTAATATATTAATAAGATTCTGATAGGGATTTCTGACGCATGTCAATCACGTGTAAGGGAAACACAGGGATCTTTTAAAAAGAATGTGCTTACTGGACAGTTTTTTACCCCTTCACGCCGAGCGTGGGAAAGTTAGACTTTTAGCTGACTCTGCAATTCAACAAAGCTTCTCTTGAATTAATTAAGTAGAGACAGTGGAATTGGATCACGAAATAAGAGAATATTTTAGAATAAAGTTACTATGGGCTAAATTAAGATAAAATCTTGAAAATTAATTAAATTGAAATTAGAGTTGAAATATCATTATATATATATATATATATATATATATATATATAGAGAGAGAGAGAGAGAGAGAGAAATATCAATTTATACGCGTTCTAGAAATAATTATTTGTAACAACTCGAACTCAAGCTTCACTTTAACTTCTGAGCTGTGAGAGCTCTTATTTTCCCATACTGACTCTAAGGCATGCCAAATTTTAAAAAAAACTGCTTTCTCAAATTCACTTCCAAAGATATATAAGTTAAAAATACTTTCACAAGATTTTTTCCCCTGCTTTATTAATAATGGATAGAAATTGAACTCTTTCCGTCTTCAAAGTAACTTTAACTTCTAAGTTAAGCGGGCTATTATTTTTCCAAATGACCGAAACGCTATTTGGCAAATTCCTCACTGAAAGTACATAATTTCAAAATGCTTTCTCAAGCTCTCTTTTTTCCTGCTTTCTGCCTTCCTAGTCGGTTCTCTGTGCTACTCTTGTCATGGATTTTAAAAAGAAACATTAATAACAGATAAAATTTTAAAATATTTCCTTAAATCAAGAAGAATAAAATTTTAAAAGAACTCCACGTCTGTTTCTTTAAAGTATGTTTTTACACGAGCATGCGCGTGTTAAAAAAAATGCAAAATAGAACAAACACACAAAACATCTGACTATTATAATAATTATATAAAGCTTACCCTCAATTCATAGACCAACTGTTAATTTCCCAATAGAGGCATCCATGCAAATGCAATTGAAAAAAATTTTAAAAATAAATTTAATAATTATATTTTATTCTCTTTCAGTCAGTAAATAACTTTTAAATTAAATTTAACTTCTTTTATACAGTCACCTTCGTCGTATTAGTCGCATTAAGCTTTTTTTAAAGTCCTTTTCTTTTAATGCATACAATTAAAAAAAGTTCAACTTTTTAAGACTAAAACTGACCCAGTAATAGCTGCTTATAGTAAATGAATATGCGGATTTGTTTTGCAAATTTGTTTCAGTGAACAATCATTAGCTTTTTTAAAAATAAAACCGTTTGGATCAACTTAAAAGTGTCATCGCAATTTTTTTACTTATTTAAATATCCAACAGAAAAGCCATAATTTAACTTTTGTAGTCAAAAATTTAATAAAAATAATATTCAAGAGACTACTGAGGTTATTACTACGGACGGAAATACTGTTGCCTCAGTACAGTATTTTGAAAATGGATGAATTCACCGACTTTAGTAAAATATTAACTTCAAGTTTAAAATTGTAATTTGTCTTAAAATCACTAATTTTCCAAATTTCTTTAAATTGAAAGAAATATCCGAAGCTCAGGTTAAACGATTTAGATCAATAAAGTGCAGTTCTAGTATTTTTATACAAAATCGTGTTCTCATAAATGAATATTCAACGAATTCAATTTTTAATATTCGTATATTCCCGGGAATATTTCCGGTTGTCGACGATAATTTTTATTTAATTATGGATATATTTGTCAAACAAATAAAGAGAACCATTTTACAATGCTTTTTCAATCTTGAAACCAACAAGGGGATATTTTAAATGGAATTTTTTTTAATACACAAGTTTTTATGTTTCTATAAAAATAATAACATTTCAACAGCTTTCAAAAATGCTCGGGAGGTAAATACGAAAATTATAATTTTTCATGCTAAATGTGTTGCATTATAAGAATAATTCACAAATTTCCTGAATTTTTTCTTACTATTAATGAATAAATACAAGACGAATGAAAAAAGGAATTATGTAAACTAGGAAGGAATTATTAAATTATTTTCCTAAATTTGAGGCACTATCAGAAATATAAATGAATCCGTTTTGATTAATGGCATATTAAATTCATCTCAAGCAATGAATATATATTATTGTAACTTTACATCAAAATGGAGTTAGTTTAGTTACATTAATGTGCCGTTTTAAAGACACTCGGGCCATTTCGGGAATTTTGATCCACAGTCAGATGACGAAGATGACACCTGAGCTGGCACACCCTCTCCAAACTTCCACACCACACTAGCGGAAGGACGTTTGACCACGATGGATTTAATGTGCACCAGAACCGCCAAAACGACGGTTTTTCGGGGGAATAGGGACTCGAATCTGAAGCCCTCCGATTCCGAAGCTGTGACCTTACCACCAAGCCATCGCGGCTCTACATTAAAATGGAAAGAGTGATAAATTGAAACCCATTTTAATACTGTTGTTTATTCAGACCTGTTTCTTGATTATAAAAAATGGAATTTTGAAACGATTTTACTCTCACTTCATTTGGTACATCACATGCCTTCGATGACAGTATGCAACTTAAATATTTCTATTACAGATTCTAAACTTAATATTGTATTAATATTTCTAGACTTAAATACTTTCAACTTAAAAACTTCTATAAATAATTAAATTTTCTTTCCGTAAGAATGTCACCAATTCGAGGTAAATTTCAAAAAAAACGATTTCAAGATTCCGCAATATTTACAATAATAGATTATTGAAGTGTGGAAAACGAATAAATGAGTAAAATAAAAATAAACTTACTTTTTAATAAAAATAAAGGTAAGCTTTAAGAAAACTTTTGATAAAGTTAAGAATTCACAAACATCTTATGTAACGAATATTAAATTCTATTAAACCTAATGCACAAGAAATTTATAAATATGTATGCACTGCAAGGAAAATAAACATTTAAAAAAA
>JAPMOR010063332.1:464596-480412 GCA_026543865.1 Argiope aurantia | reverse complement strand
ACGAATATTAAATTCTATTAAACCTAATGCACAAGAAATTTATAAATCTGTATGCACTGCAAGGAAAATAAACATTTTAAAAAAATGATTAATTCCTTTGAAATCTTATATAATCAATAAATAACAATTTACTGTCACTAACATATTGCTCCTAAACACAAAATAAATTATTCATTATTTCGATGAATCAAAATATCCATAACTGCGTGTCACATTTTTAATTTGATTTATTGTATATATAAATATATATGCAGTTTGACAGCGTCATATTTCACGATTACAACTTTCCACAGTTTCTGAAATAAACAATTCTTGTTCATTCTTTTACAGCTAAAGTAATCCTTCAATTTGTATACGATTAAGAAGACTGTTCATGAAAGATTTCACCCATCTTCTTTTTGAAAGAGGTTTCATGTAAAAAGTAGTTTACCTTCTATTTTTTCAATCATCTATGCATGAAATCCATTTTATGCACGAAAACTATACATATAGATGATAATATACTCAATTGATGGTCTTAAGATCCTTGTAAAAAAACAATGCCTTATATTTGAAGAGAATTGTTTTTATTTTCTATATGGAAGAAATGGGTTGATTTTATAAAATTTATTCATCTATTCTGTCGCTTTTTATATCCTTAAGATAATTTAACAGCTAAAATTCTTTACTAGTAAACATTTTATTTATTTTATTTTGGTTTTTAAATATAGTCCAGTTATAACTTTTTAACTTTCGGGAAATATAAAGTGACAGGTCTTTTTATAAGATAGACAACAGACCTTAAGGCAACTCATAAAATCTTTTTAAGATGCTTCATAAAAAAAAGCGACTTGTGTTTGAAAATAAGGTACCTGAAAGTAATGCAATCGCCCTTATTTTAAATAAAAATTGCTATGAAGAAAACTTAAGAAGCGGAGAAGGGATAGGACTAAAACCCATTTAAGATTTAACCATTTAATTAGTTCGTTTTCTTTATTATTTAATAAAAAGACACATTATGTTTAGCGAATGTGTTACTTCGATTTATCTAAGATTTCATAGATGATTTGAGATATTTTTTAGATTCCACATTCCTTTTTAATCGAATTATAATGAATATGTCTGAGTTAATTTTAATTTAAAAAACGTTCAAGATTTCATCGTCCAGAGTTTGTACATCGTAAGGATAAATCAGTTAAGTGCACGATAGAATATTTCTTTTCGTCTTTAATTTGATTTTCAAATGTTGCAAAACTTTTTTTTTTCAAAATATGGCATAAAAGTGAAGGTAACTCGACCCCTTTTCGCATTTTCTGAAAAAAATCCATTTCGGATTGGCTACATGTTTCATTTATGCAAATATAAAAAGGCACACTTTAGTAATTTCTATAAACAGAACTTATTCAATTCCATTTAAAATTTTTAAAAAGATAAAAATCAGTCTAAATTTTTTTAAATGGTCTAAACGTTTAAAACCATCACCCGAATTCCAAAAAACATTACCTAAAAATTTCGTGGAAGTTTGAAAGTCGTAGTATCAGTACATACAAAAGGGGTTGATCTTATTTTACAATACTCACAAATGATTCAAGAAAATATTGTCCACATATGAACCGTTCAGTTATGTTTTCACACCAGAATATCCTCCATTAATCCTACTTGCAGGATTTTTTTTTGTAAAATAAATTAGGGTGATATAATTTATGCTCTAGACTAAAGGAAAAATATTTAAAAAATCCTAATATAAATATATAATATAAAATTAAAAAACAGTATGTTTTAAATATCCATCATGCAAATTTACATGTTACGCTTAATACAAAATCTTCAGTATCCCTCTCTTCTAAATTTCTCCACTCATTATCGCTTTTATTAGAAATCAAATCTCAGAATAACTATAAGAAATATTCAACAAATCACACGTTTCTTCCAACCACAACAAACAGGGAAATGACAAATTCTATCTCGCTTTAATGATTGTGGAATTTGATCTTTTGACAGATATGTTCTTTATTACGCAATAGTCGCGAAAATAATTGCCAGCAACAACCCATTTACAGTACCTCTGAGTACAGGTTTTTGTTCACCAAATGTTATGACGGAAATTTCCATAATCGTGCGAAGAAGGGTTAAGAGAACCAGGTACGTTTTCTCGATACTTTGATCTCTCTAAAGAATTCATCTCTAGATTATACGCATTGAGTTCAAAAATTAAGGTAATATGAACTCGTACTGTTGCACAAATTTCACGTAGGAATTCACTTCCATGCCTAAATAAAATAGAAGATCACAGCACTCAAACGCAAAGAGTAGATAGAGATAGTTGCTCTGAAGCGCTCTGTTAGAAGATGTCATTCGTTGATAGGTACATGGTCAGTAATTGAAGCACGAAGGGTAACAAGGTTTATACATTTAAAGAAAGCATCCCCGTCCAAAAATCATCTCTAACTAGTGGAAGTTTATGGAGTTTATATAATGCCATGAAAACAAATATGGCTTTATGGAAAGGAATTTAAAGTAGGCAGAACTGATATGCTAGACGAGAGGTAGAATGGCTACCACATCCACCGTAAATTACAACGTGTGACGTATAGAAGATTTCATTTGCAATGACTGCCGCAATCATGAAATGGAGATTACATACGAAATCAACATCTCTATTGGTAGTGTAATGGATATAAAAAAAAATGTACTCACCAGAAGTAGTGTTCTCGTCGCAATTCACAGACAATAATAAAAACACATGAATGGGTATGTCCCTCCAGTATTTAATGTGATATCGGATGGAATACATTTTTTTCCCAGCATTTCCACTTTAATCTCTTTGATTTAGTGAAAAAACATTTTATCTCAGAGGATTCGTTACTTTACTTTTTGAATCATCCTCATAAAATGATAGCTGACAATGACTTTGCTTTATTACTTGTCTTCCGTCTCTTTCTTCCAGCAACTTTCAAAAGGCGAATCAAGCAACCTTTCAGCCAATATCGTCCAAGAGAGTTGTTGACGGAAATAACCTTGATTTTATTTTTTTTCACGATATCAGAAAACGTTTATTTTGGTTAATATCATAAGGCAGCATATTGAAAACTTCAATCAAATCCTCGTTAAGCCTTCAAGACATGGTAAAATCGTACTTTAGTGTTGCCCCTTGCTACGCCAAGGATGCCAAGTCGCAGATAAAGATGGCGGACAAAATAAATAATTCGCAAAACCGTTACGGGTACCATTTTCTGCATTAAAATTATGATCTTTACTGATAAGTTGTTTTATCTGAGAAGATTTTTATTAAAATTTTTTTTAACCTTTTGGATCACTGTCGCTGCTTCTCTTAACAATTTTGAAATAAAAAAATTTTGCAAACAGGCTGCGCCGGTCTGTTCTGTAGACAAAAATAATATGTAGAAAAAAAATTAAAAAATACAAAAAAAATTAAATATTTTATTAAAAAAATCGACATCTGAAGAAGGCACCGGACAAAATTTTTTAACTTAAAAAAACATCCTACGACTTCGCTGGCAGTGGGAACCAGAACCTAGTACCTACGCTAGCACATTGAACATAAGGACTATTTGGATAACAGGGGTAGTACATACTCAAAAGAAATGAAAGAAAGAAGGACTTTATAAGAACGGATTTTTTTCGGAAGAAATTTTAAGGATTAAGGCACTTACTTGATTTATTTAATCGGTCGTCTCATGAGGGTATGCTCTGGATATTTCCCTGATCATTCTCTCACAATTAGAGACATAAAGAATTATCATGGGAACCGTCAAAGCAGAAAAAGAATTACGAAAAGTGCAAGGAATTCTATTACAAAAGATTTTTAAAGTAAGAATTCAGACGATTTCTTTAAGCTCATGCGGCAGTTAAGAATTGCAAAATAAATATTTTCTGTTCACATATGCATCAAAAATACAACTACTGTGTCTTATTAGCAGTAAAAAACTTTTAATTATAATACAGCATTAAATTAAAATCTTTAACCGATATTTTTTAATTATTTTAATCAACACTTCTCATAAAATAATTGTAGTTCATGTACAACTCAACCACCGTAAGAAGCAGTGAACAAAGCAGCATTAGGGTTGCTAGAAGAACATTTTGTTGGGTTACCACTTTGGCGACAAACTCGGGGGCACACTAAATTACAATACAACCCAGGACTTTTTGTATAGTTTAGATTTGACAATTACGTTTACATCAGGGTAGGTATTTAATGAATAACTTGGAATGTCATGTTTTTGATGGCAGCGAAAGGGTGAGGCGTTCTCTAATTGCAATTACAGCCAAATTCGCATTTCCACATTCCATACTAGCCAACTCTATTATCTGTCTTTTTAGTGACATATTGACCTGAACATTGAAAAATATAATGAAACGTAGCAAAATAAAGATTGAAAGAAAAAAATCATAATTTTCGGAATGCTTTACAAGCAAAAGTATTTACTGACTTTGTTTCTTAATAAGTTCATGAAATCTCGAGCAATTCCTACATAAACTGCATTTTAAGAAAATTCATCTCATATTATTGAAAAGTATTAAATATCCTATTAACAAATTCAATAGTGCATTGCGTTTCTTCAAATCAATAATTACACTATAAAAATGTCGTTCCCAGATCAAAACAACTACACTTATTCTGTATTCCAAACCTAAGTTAGACAAATTTCCTTTTCAACAGGAAATATTATGAAGCTCAGAAAGCTGTTATAACATACTAAGAGCTTCCTTTTCGAATTACTAAAGCCTTCTTTTGGTAAAACTCATTGAAACTTTGTTCTTTGGTAACTCTCACTGAAACATACCGTGTTATTAACACCAATACACTGACTCCATATATATTAATCAATGAGCAGTATCAGAAAATTGTACACAAAAAATACTTTCAAAGTGTGAAAGTCAGACTCATGTAATACGCTTTTATTGGTCACTACTGTATAAGAACCCGACTCTTTAACTGAAGATTGCGCAATGTCGCTTGAACTCATAGAAATGCCTAGGATAACGTAAAAAGATGCATAATATTTTAATGAAGACTTTTACAAAATCACCCATTTTTATGTTTGCATCCATTAAATCTTTATTCGACGATTAAACATTCTCAGATATATATACCACAATACTATAAATATTCAGTGAGTAATCTTACTTTTGTTTATTAATTGTTTTTCCCATTAAAAAGAAACTTTATAAATGCTTCTTCTCGCATCTTTCATTAAATAAAATGGAACCAAAATCTTTAAGAATAAAAATGAAACAGGTTTGATATTTGCAAAATCATTTCTAACCATGCAACTGAAATATATATATTTTTTAAATCTAATTTAAATAATATTTAATTTTATTTCGTGATAAATTGTCTCTTCATAAAAGTTTTTTCCGTATTTTCAACTGGATTGCGGCTCTAATGTAATAGTTCACCTGTTTGTAATGAATCCCGGTGGACATGTTCTTCACCACGCTCTTGAACTTTCTTCTTATGTTTCCCTTTAGAGAATTAAATGTACGGTACTTATTTGATTATATCGACATTTTCCTACATGAGTTTTGCGTGCATTTTTCCGTTTTTACTTTTAAAAAAGCGCTTTTTAACCTATTTTTGTACGAAATAAAGCTTCTAGGTTTAGATTTAAACTTAAAAGGCCGGTGAAGTTCATTATTACTGAAGTTTCTACAAGAAACTATCAACCAAAAAAGCAATTATTATGAAATTCAATTAAAATTAAATATTCCCTGAACCCAAACTAATAAAAGATGCATTGTATTTAGAGAGCGATAATGCTGCTACATTTAAAACACAAATGAACGTAATATTTATCTCTAATTTGGTTAAGTTTACATGCAACATTGGAACTAAAACGAAAGAAATGATGAAACCGGCATGAAGACATTTTCAAAGGTCACCCTGAGGGATTCATATGAGGGATTTTTTCTGTGAGGGATCTGACTTTCGTCCAAAATATTGACCCCTCGTGACCCAAAAAATTTATGTTTTCGACATAAGAATTAGCATTATAAAATCAAAGACAAAAAATTACACAATAAACAAAATATTATTTCAAATTTTTTTAATCAAACCAAACTACAAAAAGACCATTTATCATAAAACCAAAAAACATCAATAAGAAAAGAATATACCAGTTGAAATTAAAAATTCCAAAAACTTTGTGAAAAAATAAAGCTATTAGGGCAGAACCACAATTTTAAACTAAATTCAATTTTCTCGCGTTTAAAGCTGCATGCGCCAATGACGCTGTCAAAGTCTCTCGTCATCGTAAGAAATAGAACGATCTCAGCGCCATCTATTGAGTTAAAAAAATGAACTGAATTAGAAAGCATATGTTTAGTTGCGAAAAAATAGAATACGTTTGAAAATAGATAAACCTTCTACATTGCAAAGGTTTTTGGGAAAATCATTAGAAGTTGAGTTTTTAGCGAGATTCTTACTTCAATATACGAAATTATGTTATTTCAATTTTTTTTTTTAATCCTGTTGAATTGCGAGAAAAAAAATTTGAAAACTTTAGAGTTTAAGTTAGAATGGTAATTACTAAGTTAAATTACTTTGAAATTAAATTCATCCTTTTATAGTAAATACCTACTAAATTTTTTCCTTTAGAAATTTAATTTCAATTTTTAAATCTAGATGGGTAGCTTTGTGTTGATATTTGATCGTTTCAGTTAAACTTTATCTATTGGATAACAATAATATTACCATTATTTATGTTTAGCAAAAGTAACTGATCAATATATCTCCAACCGTCTATTAAATTATGTTTAATTATTTTTTTCTCATAGTAATGTAGAAAAATACTGGCTGAAATATTTATAAAAGCTGTCACCATTGGAATTCCTTTTACTTGTTTATAAAAATTAATACCGTTAAAACAGTTTTCCTAAATATTAAATTTGCATAATTCAAGCCAGTTACTTTTTGTAATCTCTATTTAAATATTCGTCATATATAGCAATACAGGCATCTATTAACTTTTCATGAGGTAAATTTCTGTACAAACTTTCAAAATCACAAGTTTATTAATATTGTAATATTTAAAAAAATCCAGAACTTTTTTGTTATTATTGATTATAAAGTTATCCTTATCTTTAATTTTATTCAGGATAATTTTTAAGTATTTAAAGAAATGTTTTCCGATGGAGTAATAACTGCCAGTGCTAAAAATTACGAAATCAAATTATGAAAATTTTACTGTTGGGAACAATTAAGGATAGTTTAAAACACAAATCGTAATTTGAGGGTTTTTTTTTTTTAGCGAAAGCAAGCTAGCATTCTTTTATCCATTTCTTTTCCCAGGACTCTTTAAAATGTCGAATTACAGTTATATTCATTAACTGAAAGTTCCTTATAGTAAGAGTTACAGATTTATTTGCCGATTTATCTATTACAGTAATAATAAACTTCTCTTTCAGATTTTCGTTTCTTTTTTTCAACAATTTGTTTAAAATAAATTCCTCATTCTTTGGATCTGCCACTATCGGTTAATCTAATGACGTAATTTCCTCTAAAATTCTCTCTTTTCATTCTCCAAAACTCTCGGAAGGCCAATAATATTTCCTAGATAATTTTGAAATAAAAACATCCAAATCTTGTCCAATAGAAATTAAGATAGTTTTAATGATTACTTTTTCTCTCAATCTAAATTTTGTTCTATTTTCCACTGATTTTCTTAAAGAGATGAAATCAATAATTTTTAAATTCCTGTTATGATATGGTCTTTATCAACATCTATACAATGAGTGGCCAAATTATTATGACCACCTCAATAGTGTTGGACCACCTTTAGCCCGTAATACTGCTCACACTCTTCTTGGCATAGATTCTGCGAGTTGTTGGTAGATGGAATTTAACCCCATATCCAATGTACTTTCTAGTTCCTTCAGATTAGATGGCACTGTTGTCTGATTGTCTGATGCCCCGTTCGATCTCATCCCACAAATTGTCAATTGGATTGGGATATGGCGACTGTGTAGGCCAACGAAGGCGGGTAAAGTCAGCGTCATGTTCCTCAAACTATCCGACAGAAAACCAACAATACCAGCTGTATGACAAGAAGCATTGTCTTGCTGAAATTATCCATCTCCGGCAGATTAAACCATTAACAAAACAGGATGTACTTGATCTGCAGGAACACTTAAATACCTTTGGGCATTCAGACGTTGTTCCACAGTAATCAGAGGACCCATGCAATGCCAAGAAAACATACCCCAAACCATAATATTGCCTTCACCAGCTTGAAGTGTTATGGCAATGCAGTTGGGATCCATGCTTTCATGCTGTGTTCACCATATCCGAACCCTGCCATCTGCATGGTGTAGTTGAAAACGCGATTCATCAGACCACAAGACCCTTTTCCAGTCATCTACTGTCCAATCCTTATGCGACTTTGGAAACTGGAGACGTCTCCTCTTGTTCAAGGCTGACAACAGGCGCTTTCAAACAGGTTGTCGGCTCCCATAGCCTATACGAAGTAATGTGCGTTGCAGAGCTCGTTTAGAGACGTTCAAAATTGCTCCTTCATTGAGATTTCCCGCTATTTGACGTACTGTTGCTCTTCTGTTGAAGTGGACAACTCCAGCGAGTCTCCTTTCAGCTCGAGCATTCAGTAGCCAGTGACGACCACAAGCCTGACGTTGAGACCCGGTTTTCTGCTCGGTAGTCCATTCTCTGTACACATTAATAACTGCTGCTCTCGAACACTTCACAAGAGCAGCTGTTTTTCTGATACTAGTTCCGACGCTTTGAGCGCCTGCAATCATCTCGCTTTCAAACTCAGTTAAATCACGTTTTTTGCCCGTATCTCCGCGCGTAACACAGTGCAATTGATGGTTCACTTGCCTTGCATTCCCATTTTGTAGCTATCTAGCCTCAAAAAAGTCAACTCAAATAAATACGCGTGCCTCCTTCTTTCTAAAAGATTGGTAGGGCCAGATCTAGCTCCTATCCAAATTTTCGGTCAACCCTTCCCCTTCGTAAATGAATATAAATATCTAGGATTAGTTTTAGACGCAAAATTAAGCTTAAATAATCATATTAAAGCAGCCCTCGCCAAAGCTACCAGAATGAGTGTTAAACTCAACAGCTTAATTTCTCCACGGAGCAAGCTATCGATTAGGCTCAAGCTTCTGCTCTACAAAACTATTTTAAGACCAATTTTAATGTACGGCTCCCAAATTTGGGGGCGACTTCCGCCACTAACATCAAGTGGCTGCAAGTTTTCAAAATAGGCACCTGATGAAGATTGTCCCTGGTATATCAGGAGGAAAATTTCATATGACGATCTCAAAATTGAACCTGTTTCGGAATTTATGAGAAGAACATCAATTAAATTCTTCGACAAACTACCCCAGATTCGTAACAAGTTACTCAATTTACCTGCATACAATCCAGCAGTACCCAGCTCGAGGAAGAGACCGAGAGCTGCGATAGATAATGTCTATATTAATTTTCCCTCAGTCAAAAAACATAGAACTAATTAACTCTGTTACCAATCTGGTAGATAAAACTCTCAAAATTATTTGTTTAGGCCTCAGATAGCTACGATGAGCTACACGCGTGAAATTTCTCGAAATGTTTTCAAAATAAATAAGCAAAAATAGACAAATCAGTCCCAATAGTTAGTTAGGCATGTGCAACGTAATTCCATTAAAATTCTGTATCTTTACTCCATAAATAATCTAAATATTATTTTTAATTAATTAATTATAACAAAATTTGTAACAATTAAAAAAATTATGTACCTAATTAAAATGACGTTAGAGCTTTATTTCGCTCGTTCAAACTAGTTCCAATTAATTTTAACTTTCCCTAAACTTACAAATTAAAGTATTTATTCCAAATTATGATGTGGAGGTGCTCGTGACCACTTAGTCACATTGCGGAATTCCGAAACATCACGACGTTGCCGTTGCTATCTCGTCCTCTAGTGGCAACACTGTGACACAATAGCTCATTTTGTATAAAACTGTCAAGTGGTCATAATACTTTGGCCATTCATCTTTATAAATTTGTTACAATTACAATCTGTTTTTTTTATCTTATCTAAATTTTTTGCTATGATAATTATAATTACAAATTCGTTCACTTAAAGTTGCTGAATAACTAAATGCTATTGAAACAATTACATTATTCTTTAAAGGAAAAAACTTCTTTACTGTTTCGCACCATTTTAGGTGACTTCAAGTTTCGAAACTAATATCCAAAACTCTCACTATATTAAATTTAAAATTTGATTCTAGATCTAATTAAATTCATGCTTAATATTGGGTAAAGCTATTTACTATTTAAAAATAAAAATAATTTAAACGGAGAGTTCTGTGTAGTGAGATTTCGGATTTGGTTTGATTCAATTTTGCTGCGGTCTTGCTTAGACTTTTATAAAAATTGTACACTATTTTGCTTATTATTGTGTAATATATTGTCTTTGGTTTTATGATACTGACTCTTATCTCCAAAACATCAATTTCTTGGGATTTTCGGGTCACGAGGTATTAATATTTTGGGCGAAAGTCATATCCCTCACAAAAAAAAAAAAAAAAAAAAAAAAAAAAATCTTGGTTTGAATCCCTGCCTGAGGATGACGCTTGAAAAAGTCTTCAGGCCGGATTCATCATTTCTTTCTTTTTGGTTCCAGTGTTGCATTTAAGCTTAATAATTATCTCCAATTTGGTGAAATTAGGTTACACAAGGAATAATTGGAGTTGATTGTTTTAATCATTTTAATTTGCTACTTGATTCTAAAAATAAACCTTTAATAACACTAAACTTTCATCTTCAATAGTTCGAGACTAGAAATCATAATTTAACAAAACAATTCTTCCTGTGCTATTATCGGATTTTCGAGTGATTTTTTCAGAATTACTGTCTGCCAAATACTTTATTTTTAGGAAAACAGTCTAAAAATGTTTATTTTGAAACTACTACCTTCCTGTTAATATTAAACCATGACACTTAGAATTAAAACTTTCGAAAGATACTAAAAAGGAATTTGAATTACGTATTTATTTCGAAATTCTTCCTCTGTCTGCAAGTTCATGGTCTAACGTCTCGCACATGGTTAAAAAAGTTAATCTTGACAGCAGGATATACGGGGATTACCTTCGTTTAAATGGGATTTTTGTACCTGATAGGTATCCTACTTACTGTAGTCAGGATTGTACAGAACTTTTCGAGAGAAAAGAAAAAATTATTTTTCAACTTCAAAACGGCCAAACTTTTGTACGTTTCATTACTCAGGTATTATCTGGATCACAATTTCGATCCCCTTTTTTTGATGATACCTAAATTGCATCAAATAACCAAGGAACGTAAATCTCGCCTTAAAATTGTAGTGCCACTGTTTGGTTGATTTTTAAGATACACTTGTAAAAGTGACATGAGACTTGGATTTATTATTGTGACTTTTAATGTTTTATTATACGTTACTTCAGTCAGTTTTTTTTTTTTCGATTTAAGCATAATTTTATTTATACATATATATCCATTTTGGTAAAATGTATTCTTTTATTTCATACATTTGGCTGCAAGAATAAAAGAAAAATATCAACATTGTGATGCATTTACCAAGTAATTACGAACTATAAAAAACGTTTTGGTAGTGTTAGATGCTTTTGTGCAATTTTTTTTTTCACTATGAAGTCTATTTTAGGATGGTTTTATGAAGAGGTACTCTTAATTCCTCGGATAAATGTTCTTAGAGTTCTTAAGAGACAGTCAGCTCTTGACCAACAGGGTAATATTTTCCTTGTTCTAGCCGATGAGCGGGATTTACGGCATAAAAAGACGCTTCGGATTCGATCTTGTCCCTTATCTTCTTCTTTCCACGGCCGCGGTGGCCTGGTGGTAAGGTCTTCGTAACCAGAGGGTTTAAGATTGAAGACCCGATTCCACCGAAGAACCATCGTGTAAGCGGATCTGGTGCACGTTAAATCCGTCGGGGACAAACACCCTCCAACTGGTGGTTGGTGGAAGTTTGGAGAGGGGGTGCCAGCTCAAGTGTCGCCCTCGTCATCTGACCGTGGTTCAAAATTACGCGATACATCCCGAATAGGCCTAATGTTGGTTTAAAAAAACTGAGCGGTAATATAATTAAATTATACTTCTTGCCACAAGAACTCATAGATGTTTTAATTAGTTGCATTTCATTCTCTCCTTTATACAAATTATTTTTACAAGTTATCTTTGCCTGATCCGACGAGGGACGTTGCCATTGTTTTGCTCAGACAAGTCAGGCAATTTGAGAAATCGGCATTCCAGTATAATAAAATCCGAAAGAGGTATCATAAAACTCGAATTATTATCTGAGAACTCTAGATTAGGTCGATGAAAATTTCATTGAATCGTCTCCATTTTTCAGTTTTAACGAGACTGCATCCTTTGAACACGCTTCTATAGTGAGCCCTTCATGCAGTTGAAACTAAAAGGCTTGATTTCTTGAAGATTAAGAATCGTATTCAGATCTCTAACTCGGAATGTTTTGTAAATTATAAATTATTTCGAGAAAGAATGTCGACTTTCTCTGAAATCCACTGATGCAGCTAGGCAATAATTTTCTTATTGTATTTTACCTAAGAGGAAGTACGCACAGTTTATTGAGATGTTTGGACAGTTCAGTAACAATATGACCTGAATCATAGATTCTGCGCAACCAGCATCTTAGGAATAATACTCTCTCATTTTCCTTGATCCGGTAATTTGTTTGTCTGATTACAGTCGCTCATTGGTTCACGTCAGTCCAAATCTAGATGAATATTTAAAGTTTATAATCTAAATCTGTGTGTAGAAAAAAAGTGAGGAAATTAATAACGCCTATGTACATAAATTGCTTCTCAAGTCTTGGAGGTAGTGTTATATGAAAAATTTGCTTGGGAATTGCAATTTGCTAAGATTTGGAACAATAATGTTTTTTTTTTTTTATTTTGAAAATGAAAGTAGTTGCCTAATTTCATGTTGTCAATTGATATTTGTTGCAAGAAATAATTTCTGGATGTAAAGAGCTTATTTTGTGCAAATATCTAAATGGATGACATGATTTTCTTTATCACGAGGATTTATGTACTATGCAAGCGTTTTCTGTTCCTTTGTTTAAATTACATTGAAAGTTTAAATACAATTTTAGATATGAAGCAAACTTGATTCTAATGGTATACAGATTATAAATTTAAATTCCTTTGTTTCTCTCTCTCTCTCTCTCTGTGTGTGTGTGTGTGTGTGTGTGTGTGTGTGTGTGTGTGTGTGTGTGTGTGTAAAACATGCTTTGAAGATGCAGGAGTGAGACTCTTTACAAATTTTTATTTCTCATGATTTAACGAAATAGTACAATTTTTATCTGTTATCAAGACGTTTCTTTTTAAAAGCCATGGTAAGCACGGTGCAACACACCGTAAAGGAAGCAGAAAAAGAGGCGTGAGAAAGTATTTTGACATTATATAGTTTCAGAAAGGAATTTGTAGACACAGCATTTTGGTTTTGTAGGGAAAATAATAGCTCTCGCAACTCAGAAGTTAAAGACACAGAAAATCTGGAATTCGAGTGATTAAGAAATTATAATTAGAACGCAGATTAGTTAGAAATTATTACACATGTAAATTATCAAAGTATTCTATATATTATATAATCGAATACCTTTTAATTTAATTAAATATGCAATGCTCTTATTTTATTTCCATGTGTCTGTACAGATCATTTTTGCTTGTCATTACTTTTAATTTAGCCAGATCAATAAGAACGTGGTGTAATATGGACTTTGATTATTTTGTGAGCCCTTTGGATATTTGATATTCGAGTAAAACTGAATTACCAATTAACTATTATACAATCAGTTGTTATACAATCAGTCTCAATTATCATATTAGAAAATCTAATATGATAATTGAGAATACTGACAGTAAGCAGTACTAAAGGGGAAAACAGTTCGCTATTAATTGCATCTAAATGAGTTGTGGTGAAAGTTCGATATTTTTTATGGTGTTTAATTTACCCATGAGGTTCAAATGCTCTTTTTTTTTCTAATTACAGCCAGTCACCCCATTACCACAGAACTAAGCCGTATAAATAGAAAGGAGGAGGAAAAGCTCTGTTGGGAATTTGTTTAATTGCTATGCACTTTAGCGATCTTAGTGATGAATATTTCCATTAAAGGATTAAAGCACTTATGTTTAAGGCTTAACAGATTTTTTATACACTTAAAACCAAAACCATACAGATGCTTTTTTGGTTATGTTTACTTTCTATCGGAATTTTATTCTAATTGCCGCTAAAACAAAATCAAAAATCAAAAATTATTAAAACATTCTAAGAGCGCGATCAAATTTTATTTAAAAAAATAAGCACTTTATCAGCCCCATGTAAGTAAGTTGAGAGAAAAATAGGAACTGACGTTAACATAGTATTTTTTATTACAGAACAAAGTGTCTCGATAAAATGAGCTAAGCTAAGTATTAACTAAGTAAAAATAGTATTTTATAAAATTAAAACATAAAATACCACCAGTAATTGCTCAGTATATTTCACCAAAGTTGAAACTAAATTATTTAATCCATTTATGCAAGTTCCATTTGAAGAATTTTATTAAAGCCCTTTTATTGCATATCAAAAATTATTTTAGTACACTAAAGCTAGTAATATTAAGTAAAAAGCTAATTAAGCAGCTGCATTATTAAGATTTCAGTTAATAATTTAGCGGTAATAATGCAGCTTATTAACATTTCCGTTCCTTGAGAGAAAAAAAAAAAAAAGGTTACGAACATGAGTAAACAATGTTTGGATATATAAATCACGCTAATTTTATTAAATACTAGCCCCCTTTGGCGAAAAGCCGGTTCGCCAGTATTACCGCTCGCTACAATTTTCAATTAAATATTTTAAGTAACTGGTCTCTTAATAGATTCTCAAACAAACATATTTAATCTTCAAATTTTGATAGTCATACCAAACTTATACTGTTGTTTAGATCGTTTCGTTCAATTTACTATATATATTTGCTAATTTGTTGTCATTTCCGGTAAAACTTCAACTTTAATTTAAAGTGGAGATGATGAAATTGCAATTAATATAAAGATATTTTTTAATAAAACCAAGCGTTTCATTTTATTTATCATCTTTATTGTTATTTATTTATTATTATTATTATTATTGAATATGAGTATTGCAAACAGAATAGCTCGGTATTTAAGTCTTATGTGAACTACAAAATATTTTTCATAATTTATGTAATATCTCAAACAATAATTCAACAAAAATTTCTCAGATTCAGCATAAAATTCAGTTTTTTGTTTTGCTTTCAAAAGGATTGAAATGAAATCAATAATAATATTTTTTCCGGCATATAAATATATTTCAAAAATTATCAAGTCTAAATTGAACGCAGTAAGGTATCATATTCTGAGAAATATTCTGGACACACCAAATTTTAAATAAATGAATGAATGTTTCTATTTTCCACGATCAACTAAGATTTATTTATGAAGTTTTGAATGTTAAAAATTTAGAAAAACTCTACATTTTCATAATCTTAGGCCAATTAATCTTAAGAAACCTGCTCGCTGATTGGCGTGTTTTCTTTGAAACGATCGATGGAAAACCTAAAATTATCCTTTTTTTATTGAATATTTATATTCAACTTTTCATAAATCAGTCAGTTTAAGTGATTGATTTAGTTGATTGGAAATTAAATCTTTTTATTTAAAATATTAGTGTTTCAAGACCATTTTGTTATTTGTGATTTCCACAACAGAAGCTTTATGTAAAATCAAAAATTCGTTATTTATTAGAGCATTTATTGAATCAAGTTACATAAAATATAATCATTTTCCATTTAG
>JAPMOR010063332.1:453957-464496 GCA_026543865.1 Argiope aurantia | reverse complement strand
AATTTAGAAAAACTCAACATTTTCATAATCTTAGGCCAATTAATCTTAAGAAACTTGCGCGCTGATTGGCGTATTTTCTTTGAAACGATCGATGGAAAACCTAAAATTATCCTTTTTTTATTGAATATTTATATTCAACTTTTCATAAATCAGTCAGTTTAAGTGATTGATTTAGTTGATTGGAAATTAAATCTTTTTATTTAAAATATTAGTGTTTCAAGACCATTTTGTTATTTGTGATTTCCACAACAGAAGCTTTATGTAAAATCAAAAATTCGTTATTTATTAGAGCATTTATTGAATCAAGTTACATAAAATATAATCATTTTCCATTTAGACCATTTTAGCAGATCTGTGTCTTACTAAAGGTTTACAAATTAGCTGTGTGGCCCTGATTTGAATGGATATCCTATTCATATTAAACAAAACTCGCCTTAAAATAAAACTGATTTATTGGATTAATAATATAGAGAGTGTAAAAGATCATAAAATAATTTTTCTTGAATTTATTTTTTAGAAAAAATAATATTTCATATTTGTTTCATTTCCTACAGACACGTGCCGAAAATTATATTTTTGCAGATTTCATTTCCAAAAAGATTTAATTTTTTTTTAGTTGGAGCTTTAATCAATGTGATGGCAACACTTTGAGAAAAGCTAATTTTTTCCCATGAATGCGAAACATGCTTAATATTAATTTTTATTTTTTACGAAAAAAATTATTGAAAAACATAGTTAAAATATTTATTTAAAAATTCATTAAAAATAGAAATTTAATTTTAAGATTAAAACATTAGTATCATTTAAAAGATAAATTTTTGATCTTTAACTTCATGTAAAAATCTTTTTTGTGCGGTAATATTTTCGGAAGTTATAGCAGAAACACGTCAAAATTTTGCTTAATTTTTAAATAAATAAAATTCTAGTTAAAAATTCGAAAAAATAACCCCCAGATGCACATTCCCGGCCTCCAAGGTATACACGTGCCAAATTTGGTAGCTGTAGGTTGAATGGTCTGGCCTGTAGAGCGCCAACACACACACACATTGAGCTTTATTATAAGTATAGATTGTTCTCCTTGTAACCTATACATTCTGTCCTGCCACATTCTCCGTTGAATGACGCTGGCATTAAACCTCTCATTCCTAAAATCAGTTTAGTTCAGGTGTCTCAGAAAGTTGGAACACCCCAGTTTTTCTATCAAAGATAAGAAAAATTCCCCACCTTCTCAAAAACTGCTATAAAAGCCCGAGCTGTTAAGATGTTATTATACAAGAAAGGTCTCCACTTAGTTTATAGCAATTAAGCAAATGTATGCTCGGACATCCATTGAGTGTTCATAAGCCGCATTCCGACGGTCTGTGGTCTTTATGGATATGGTCGTAAATATGCCAACTGCCACTTTGTTGGACCACCCCTGCCTATGGACGTCGGTCCGGAGCTTCCCGCAAATTGTCGGTAAAATGAACAGAATCATAGAACCCCTGAAAAATGCAAGAGAGGGGAAAGATGTCAAAATGAGTCGGTCTCAAGGAGCACACAGGTCGTCTGAACGCGGTTTTAGAAAACCTCTCTGTACCCCAAATCTTACTGGTCGAGCGTGTCTCACGAACAAAGCATGCTCCACCGACATTCAATGAATCACACTTAAGGAAAGAGGCAGATATTTGGCAATGATATCCAGCAGACTCGGACATGCACTGTAGATTTGTTAGCTCGGACATTTGCCGCCTTTCGATAAAGATAGAGTTAAATATTAATTTTCGCACTTTCCCAGTAATTTCATATTTATGAGAGTGCAGGTCAAAATACAGGCTTTTCTCATTTAGGGATGGAGGGATCGATTGTTAAAATTATTTGTTATTATCATGTCTATTTTTTATTATTAAAAACAGTGAAGAGCAAATAAGGGTCCGCTCTATAATTCTATCAGTTTTGCAGATTTTAAGATAATAATACGGTAATTTAAATTAAAAATACAGTAGTGTAATAAATATATTCGGGTGAAAACTAGATTACGGGAAGCTTTTAGGAATGCATTAGTAGTTTCATTCTGTGTTCTAGTATCAAAGAATTTTTTTAATTTTTTGAGTTGTTATTGAGTTATAATAGATTATATTGATCCACCAAAAAATGACCGGCTCTTAAATAAAATGTATACATACCTGCTTTAAAACATTAGATTTTGTGTGAAATATACTCTTTAATCTTTTCATTAACTCTTTATTCATGTCGTAAGTAATTATTTGATGCCCCTTTATTGATTTCTTAAATGCTCTTTAGGAAATATATCCATGTGTCTCTCATTTTGTGCAATTGTTCGTCTTTATTATCATCAGGAGTTTCTATGAGTATATATCTTTCTGTTTTGAATTTTACTGATTGCTCTTATTTTAATAGTAATTTTAATTATATAAATATTCTTGACTAAAAACTTGTTAGTATCATCTAAAAACTAATTCGTAGCTTTTGGTCACATCATAAAGGTCTTAACAGCATTTTCTCCCCATTAAAGCCATTTAGATTTTAGCTCTTTCTAAAACAAAACCGAGGTTTAAATTTCTCTCCGCTTACCGATTCTACAGCTTCAATAATTATGTCGAGTGTCCTTCACTCTACTCTCTTCTAATCTTCCTGTGAGGAGAGCTCTCTCATTTGCAAGCTCAATTACTTAGCTCTTTTCTTTTTTAATCATATCAAATCGTGTTTTTGAAAACAGATCCTTTTGTTTATCAGTTGAAGCGAAAATAATTTTATGCAGTCTTTATTTATTTATTTCTGTAACGTTACTCCCATAATTTCCTTGCTGTTTTCAGTAAACAGTTTGCTCAATGAAGTCGATTCGGCTTTTACAAAATGAGAAAATTTATCTTTGACTTATATTTTGAGAATAACTAGACTAATGAATTAGTATGAAACTTACTAAACAGCGTATTGGGTGTTTGCAATTGTTGAAAGGACAGCTGATGTCATCGTAGTAATTACACTTGAATCTCCCTTGCATTTTTGAGGAGTTAGGGGGCTGTTTACGGTGGTGGCTTCGCTTCTTCGCTTCTTTTGCTCTCTTACCTAATCATTTGAAACCAAAAACCAGAATGCTGATGACAATTATTAAAATGCCTTAATCGGTTTTGATATTTCGACATTTATTCTCACATACAAACAGCATCCACAGATGCAGAAATATAAACAAAATTCGTGAAAGAATCACCTCATTCAGAAAGAAAATGGAGAAAGAAAAAATAACATATTTTCTTTGATCAAATGCCAATAATTTGGTTGAAAATTTGCTTAAGCCATATTTAAGAAATCTCAGAAGGAGTGCCCAAATGCCCAGCTACTCTGTCTTGATGCTTCTCAAAAACGGCTCTATCAGCTTGGGTTCATTCAGTGAGTAAAATGAGGCATAGTTCAATTAGTGATGCAAAAGAACACGAAATAAAGATTTTCTAACTTTAGGCAGTAGAATCAAACCTAATGATCTGGTATTTTTCGATAAAAATCTATTGCTGATTATTCATTTAACGAACTATTCATTATCCTAAATTAATAATGAATGTAATTTTTTTCGTGTTCAAATATATCCTTTAAAATCGAGTAAAGTAAAGAATACGGGATGTTCTATAGGAAATGATAGAAATTATTTTCGTAATTAATTCAAGAACAGCTATGTTTGAAGGAATTCATAACAACAGCCTTTCAGTAAGAAATTTCGAAAGCCGAGTGAATAAAACGAAGATTTTTTTTTTATCTTTCTCAATTGGCACAAATATCGTGCGATATTTTAAAGATGTTATACGATATTCCGAATGCTGTAAAACATTGTGAACATATTTTAGCAATATCTTTGTGCTTACCCGTTAGTTCCAATACGATAAAGGAAAATTTTTTGAAAAAATATCAAAAGAATTAGTTTTTTTTTTCTTAATTAAAAAAAGTTTATCAGCTTTGTTATTCGTGCAACATCTTCTCATTTCATCATCATAAATAAAATATTAATGCTAATTTTTTTTTTTATCTAGCTTTATGGTTTTTGACATCGCGTTCCCCAAAGAAATATGGTGAATCTCAAAGGAAATACATTTATTCGACTGTCGTAATTTCTCAAGAGTAATTATGCTTTTTGAGATGAGTATTAGGACGTGATTCCCATTCTTGATAACCCCATTAAAACCCGACTGCTTACATTCATTAGATTACAAGATGACATCTGAAATACGTACATTTTTCGATATTCCAGATTAAAAATAAACACAAATCTCTTTGAAATATTCGTCCTCTTAACATGTAATTATTTTATGTTATTTCAAATTTGTAAAGATGGAATTTTGTAATCGAATTTTCACTCACTTTTGTGTATGCTCAAATTTTACGCCTTGTATGTTTTAGATGACATTAGAATACTTTAATTTCAGAATTTTATCACCACTTAATAGCTCGATTTGATTCATTTATTATTCTAAACTAGTGGCGCCATCTGATAGTAAATTTTAAAATAATTGATACAAAATTCCATAATAATGGATTATGTAATTTAATAAAGTTTATTAGTAGAAAATAGTAAAAATGAAGGGTTTTTTCTGGAAAATCACTTTAATTAGTGTACTAAAATATATATATAAAAAATTATGAAATTTCTGAAAGTTAAAGCAAAAATTTTAAATATGTATGAAAATAATATGAAAAATTAGATAATAATGAAAATTAAAAGAAGGAAAAATTCTTAAACATTAAAATATGTTACAAATAATTAAATTTTTGATTAATTTAAAGCATTTCTAACAGCGTCGTATGTTTTAACAACTTTTCCTTTGACCTAAACAAAAATGATAAAAATCACATTTTATATTTTAATACACTTATAAAAACGTATTTAAAAAAATTACTTTTAATACTCGAAATCAAATACTGCAAACTAATTTAGAATTTCCAATAGGAAATACATGAGTCAACTCTAAAGCATGGCTTTCGTAGATTGACTTAACTAAATTTAGATATAATATCTGCTCGTTACAGTTATAGCAAAGATGATAAAGCATAGATCTACGAAATTTATGCCAAATATTGGATTCTGGTTAGCAACTACTTTTCAGAATTCTTTTAATTTTATTTTGTGAAGAAATTTTCAAAGAAGTCATTATTTTTGCTGCTCATTCCTTGCGTATTTATTTCATCGTTTTATTTGTTTCACCATTTTAAATTTATAAATCTTTTTACAATATTCCACTAGATTTTTTTAAAACTGGGAGGCTAAAAGAAATACAAAATCTTCTTTAGAAATATGCACTGAGGGAATTTCTGCATTTCCTCAGCATTTCATATGTTTCGAACAAACCTTTATTACATGGCATAAAATTTATGTTGCAAGAAAAAAAGATAAAACTAAGAGGTAAGTCGTCCGACGTTTTCACAGGAAGGTCAGGCGATCAAACGTAAAGACGAAGGATTCAAACTTTCTGCTCCTGAAGAAAGGTATTAACAACTTCAGGAGAATCTCTCCCCTGAAAAATTTGCTCTCCTTCTGACAACCAGAGTACAAAACAAAACCAAAGGGTAAAATTTTTAATGCTAGTTTTCGCATTATATCTAACTTCGAAGCGCAGCTGTCAAATTATTATCTTAAAATTGATAAAAATGTCACAAAAATTGGATACCTTTTATTGCGTTGGGTTTCCAACACTGTGTGAAGTACTGTACCAGTTTTATTAATCAAACACATTTATTTAATATTTATATGCCGTAAAAAAAGACGTAAAAATAACTGAAAACGCTATAACGAGAACAAAATATAACAAGATATAACAAAAATATAAATTTACCGCTATAACAAGAACAAAACAGGTAGAATGTATTCTTCATGTATCCTTCTAGAATAGCTTCTAGAAGGATATATGAAGCACCTTTCATAATTTGCCCATACTTGTGACTTTTAATCTTACTTGATTTATCTACCCTCAGGGGCATATTTTCTTCAGGTGTGACAGGCTTCACGCCCCCGAGGTATCCCAGTGTTCTAGCTTGTCTTCCAAATTTATTTTCCTTTCAGTCTACTGATTTTTGCTTTCCTTCTTCGTTCCCACGACGACAAGCGAGGGAGCTGTCTATGATAAATTGTTCCCGCTCTGTTTGCTTCCTGTTTCTTATGAATAGCCGATAAACCTTCGTGTTGGCCATGCGTGGCACCCCATTAGATGGGTGATGCACTGTGGTACTCCGTGTATCATTTCGATTAGTATCTAACCTCCTGGAGGGTGAGTCTGCTAAGGATCAAATGAAAAGGTCGTTTTCTGGGGATTGGCGTTTAGGGTGTTCAACGTTCAGGTTGGTGCCTCGGAGCGTGTAGGTCCGAAACCAAGAAAGTACCAAGGCTAGAAATTTTCAGAGTCCGTAACCACCTTCCCTTGCTGAGCCTGGTGTGGACGGTGCCTTTGGAACCTGAATTTTTGTTTAGTTTTGCACAGATAACAACAAAGCTTATCCCTTCAGTTGGCAAAATTGTGAAATTTCTTTCAATTTTTCTTTGAAAACGAAACATTTCATATAATCTCACCTTTTGTTGTTGCAGAAGCTACATCCACCAGTGTTTGTGACGCTAAATCAACTCGCAAACTCTATACTGGTTACTTTCTTGTTGAAGTGTTCTTTTCGAAACAAGCCGAACAAATTATTTCCTTAAAATCGCTCTCTAATATTCCCGTTTCTGTTCAACTCTACGGAGCTCTGAATAATTCTAAAGAAGTAATTTCTGTTGGTGAACCCTTTAATAAACCTGTTGAAAAGATATTTCAAGAATTTTGTCCTATAAGCATCGGATTAAAATTCGACTAGATAGCAAACTTGTTTCCACAAAACATATCATTTTGACTTTCAGCACACCAAACTTAATGGCAAGTAATCCGTCGTAATGGCAAGTTATCCACATAATGGCAAGTTATATCCGTCGTCCTGTTCGGCTTTACATCTCAAATCCTTTGAAATATTATAAGTGTCAGATCTTTAGCCATTCAAACGTTGATTTCTGAGAGACCCTTAGATGTGAGAATTACGCTGTAAGTGGCCATAAGAGCAATGATTGCACTACCAAAGAAAAATGTGCATAATATAAAGAAGACCATTCTTGTTTCTCACGCTCCTGCAGTTAAAGGAAGAAGTTGTTACATAAAAAGTTAAAAATGGTTTTTCCAATCCGTAATTCCAACAGCTCATTAAAGCTCGCATATCTCCTGTGTGCTTCAGCTACGCTTCTATGATAAAAAAAATTCTCTCATCACTAAAAAAATTCTAATTTCTTTAACTTATCTTTTCACCGACTCTGATTCAGGTCTATGAACAAACTGTCTGTAAGAGTCTCTAAACAATAAAATTCCTAGAATATTGATTCCGGTAGTGGTCCTAAAGCTATTTCTCAATCATCTCTATTTGTATCTGGCCTTGAAAAGTTAGCTGAGAATAGTGTCCATATTTATGAATCTGCTTTTGACGACTCCGCAATCTCAAAATCTCATAATTCCTAGGATACTACTGGTTTTAACTAAGCAGAAATGAAAATCGCTCTACTCCAAAGACAGAGGACATCATATAAGATGCAATATTTATTTTTTGAGTTCACAGTAAATTCAGCATCTCATTCTTTAATCAATAATCATATTACAAATAATCATCAGAAATTAAATTCATCTGCAATTAAAAGAAAATAATATATTAAAAGACATTTAAATGCAGAGAGTACACTTTTGATTATACTTTGAACGTTCCTGCATCTTTGAAGAACGAATACCGCACAAATGAAATTTAGTGAATGATTATATAATTTAAACATATCTAACAAAAAGAATCTATTTAAGTAGAAACAGAACAGCTGCTGTCAAGAGAAGGGAAGCCCAAATCATTAGAGGAAGCAACTTATAGCAGGGTAGTTTCGGGTCTTCTCGCAATGGACAGAAGCGCAGGAAATTTCCAAATTTAGCAAGGCTGCTAGTTTACCATTGACCTCAATGAAGAATTAAATAAGGAGATCTAAGGCCATTTAATTCCCCTGGCCATATGAAGTTCGGATATTTGGAAATAATATCCCCCAGCTGTAGTACAGAAATTCAGCAGGCGAAAAGTTGATATCTGCAGGCTTCATCGAAGAAAGAACCGATATATCTACGGAAAAGTAACTCGAATAGCTGAAATCCTGAGCAGGTGTAATTAATCCCCAGGGAGTCGATGATCCACAGAAGATAGGAGCCGAACTCTTTTTCTCAGAGGCAATTTAAAGTCGACAAAGAGAACATCCATAGAATGCAACTAAGACGAGATGATGGTATCAGCAAAATTCACAGAGATCAGCTTGCAACGGCAACAGTAGAGAAAACTCATCCTTCCAGCAGGATGTAGAAAGTATCTCAACGTTATAATGTCCCAGACATCAAAAAGGCAGTTAATTTAAAGGTAAAAACAGAGGAAATAGGATGGGTTGTCTGACTTACCGCCTCTCAACACCAAAAAAGTATTGTCTCCCAAAATATACGTCGTTTTTTCCTTCCACTACATCACAACTCGGGGAGCCCAGAGTAGTGCTCACTTGGCCTCTTAAACCAGCACATGACAGCATCAACATTTTCAAATGGGAGAAAAGTCTCCAAGCCGAAATATATAGGGTGGACATAAAATAACTTTCGCTGTTTGGTGGCTTCTACAGTTCAAACGAATGAACGAAAGGAAACCACATTTAATATACAGGTTGAGAAAGACATAGGAAGATGAATTCCGCAGGGAAAAAAATTAATACTAAAAGTTGCCTATAGGAGAAATATTGGTACTACTGTCACTTACGAAAGAGGAAATTTGCATATTGAGATGGATTATATAAAATCCATAGTGCGTCCTTGACAGCAGCGCCATGCATTCCTTGTGAAAACAGAAGAGCAAACGACCTGTTAGCAGTTCGTTCTTGACTATTGATGTGTTCTTGACTGTTGTTCATGATTGACTGTTGATGTATGCTTAATATGGGCCTACTTTACTTCAACATGCTTTATTGGTAAAACTGTTCTATAACCGTGGCTGCTCTTAAGCAAACCTGAATGTCTTGAAAAAGAACATAAGACGGGCTGTTATGAACATCGAAACTGACAGTTTACACGCAGCAGTGGAGAACGTCACACACCGTATGCAATATGTTGCACACTGGAAAGGTCAGCATATTGAAAAAGTTGTACGGCGTCCAGGGGACAGTCATATTGATGAATAAAAGATTATTTTCAGTGAGTTGCATGGATTCATTCATAACTGTATTCCCACAGCGCCAGTATTTCTCCTATCGGCAACTTTTAGCACTAATTTTTTTTTCTGCGGAATTCATCTTCCCATTTCTTCCACAATATATATATGAAATGTGGTTTCATTTCGTTCATTTGTTTGAGATGCAGATGCCACCAAGCAGGGAAAGTTAATTTATGGCCATCCTGTATATATCATCACAGCTATTTTACCAATCCTTTCTTTTCCATCCAACCAAATTTTTAAACTCAAAAGCATGCCGATACACACCAAAATTAATTCAATTATTTTATTAAAAAACAAAATCCGGGCAAATATTACTAAGCTGATTGGTAAAAAATTTGTTTTCCACCAAAACTGAATTCTTCTGAGAAATCCAAATAAACAGTCACAGGAAGGAGGCAGTTTAAAACAAGCACACTGCAGGTGCAAAAAATAGAGCTGAGGGATACAGTCGAAGTTTTCAATAAGTGCGGAAAAGTCAAGAAATAAAACCAAGCTACGGATGTTTCTAACTTCCTGCTCTTTAAGAAAGAAAATGCAACTTTGGGCGGATCTCTCCAACACAATAATTTCCTCTTGTCTTGACAACCATAGTTTAAAAAAATCAAAGAGGGAGAATTTCTTAGATTTATTTTCTGGCCTTGGGGCTCAGATGTCAGGTGAAAATATCTGATGAAATTTTGTACACAACTAATTCACATCTTAATCCACAAATAGTTATTATTTTCAGCATTAAATTCGAAATTTAAAATATATGTACATAATAAAAATAAATCCTGATTAGATTTAAATAGGAGAGTAATTGAATAAAGAAAAAAATTAAAACTTGGAAAATAGTGAGCAAGAACTTTCTGATTTTTTTTCCAAGTAAAAATTTAGAATAAAAGTATAAAAGTCTAATTTAATTAATAATTAGTTCTAATCAATATAAATATTCTACCAATCAGGGAAAAAATTTATATTATAATTTTTTTTTCTTTACAACAACCATAAGTAGCTAGAACGACAAGCGTAACATTCAAGACAATCGATAAGTAATTTAATTTTAAAACGAAATAAAACAGCATTATAACATTTTAACACCAGTCAATAAATTATTATAAGTCTCTTGTAGAAAATGACAGAGTGATAAACTTTAGAATTTCACACAATCTTATACAATACATAAAATCAAAATCAAAAATCCTATTCTAAATATCAAGTTGACATATTTTAGAATTTCACACAATCTTACACAATACATAATATCAAAATCAAAAATCGTATCCC
>JAPMOR010063332.1:434704-453857 GCA_026543865.1 Argiope aurantia | reverse complement strand
TAACATTATTTGTTGTGAAGCAGAAATGCAGTTTGAAGACAGTGAAAAGATTTTTTACATTTTTAAATTAATTTTAATATCCATCGGGAAAGCAAAATTATTTACAAGCAAACGCGCGGAGATTGCGCGTCCGCCACAGCGCGTTGCAAAAACAGAAGTGGGGAAGAAGAGAGAAATAAATTATCCCTCGTCTTATATAACCTATGATTTTGATAGGGAAAATATTTCTTCATAGTGCTGATATATTAATAAGATTCTGATTGGGATTTCTGACGCATGTCAATCACATGTAAGGGAAACACAGGGATCTTTTAAAAAGAATGTGCTTACTGGACAGTTTTTTACCCCTTCACGCCGAGCGTGTGAAATTTAGACTTTTAGCTGACTCTGCAATTCAACAAAGCTTCTCTTGAATTAATTAACTAGAGACAGTGGAATTGGATCACGAAATAAGAGAATATTTTAGAATAAAGTTACTATGGGCTAAATTAAGATAAAATCTTGAAAATTAATTAAATTGAAATTAGAGTTAAATTATCATTACATATATATAACATTATTTATCAACTTGGATATCTACCTATCAACAACGATATTTTCCGAAAAAAATGATTTTAAAATTTATTAGGAATTTTCCTAAAAATTCATTATTTTTGCCATATAATTTTAGCTTTCCTATTATATTTACCCAGATGAAGAATTATTTTAAATATTTTCTTCATATATTCTGCTAGCTTTTTGAAATTTTGTGTTGTAGTTGTACGCGTTGTAGTTCCCCCTGCCATCTTCCAACAATTGTCGTGATTCCTCAAGAATAGGTCTATAAGCAAAATTTTATTATGAGGATTAGAATTGTTTGCTGGTGGTAGTTGGAATAAGGGCGTCGTATTCTCGACATATAACGAATATCTTTATTGCCTAGCAAATAAAACAGTATTCTGATGATGATTAGGTGTGCACCAAAAGTGGCGTTAAATCGGTAAAAAAGCTTATAATTAAAATTTTTAAAAAAAGAGTTTAAATAGCTATCAAAGGATCTATCTATTAAAAAAACATCTTTCATATGTATGTGCACAAGATACAAAAGAAGCTAAAGAGAGCCAAAGAAAATATTTAAAAAAAAACCGGGAAAAAAAAGGAGCAGACATAAGAAAAAAAACGTGGAGAAGGTCTGAATGGCTCAAGCAGAAGAACCTACATAATATTCCACAGTCAAAGTATCATTGAAACATGATTAGTAAATAGTAAAATTTACCAAAAATATGCAGTTTAAACTTTGAGAAAAGAGTAATAAAAGAAAAATAAAAAAATAAAGCAAAGAGAAAAATATAAATGAATAAATGAAAAAATAAATAAATAAACAGGAAAAATAAATATATACATTAGCTCAGTCTAAGGTAGAATTCATGATCTAGAACAAAAGGCTGGATGAAGAGCTCTATTTGCATTTTTTTTCCTTATACACGCAAAATACTGTCCACTTTTAACAGTACTTGACTTTCTCTATGCATACTTTGAAAGGCTCAGGCAATGGTAGAGTCCCATTTAAAGTTTGCAACTGTTAAAAAAGCATTAACACTTGAAGTATAGTAATATAACAGTACAGTACAGTAAAAATAAAACACACGAAGTACAGTAAATAAAACAGTATTATATAATTAACAGTAGTATTATAAAAATTTTCCTAGCTTTATTTTTAAAATTCCTAATACTATATAGTTATAAATAAAGACAACATTCGATAATTAATGTATTATACTCCTCCATCAATAGCAGATAAATTTTAGTAGCCGATAATAAAACGATATGTAGCGAGATATTAGTATATTAATGCTACCAAATATAACAGCTTTTAATAGCCAAAAATAAAGATATCAGCTTGTTTTCTAACCTAATTATATTTTCAAGATTAAACTTTTAAGTATGATAAAACAAAACCCTTATCTGATTTAAATTTAAAACAGCAAAGCAAAGAATAGATCGTTACGAAAAGCGTGACCAAATTAAAGCATTCAAATGTAGACCTTCTTTGAGAAAAGCAGCTGAAAAATGAAGACTTAATGCATTTTTCTAACATGCAACAAAAACAAATAAAGTTTAGAGGAAATTGCATCGTATCAAAAATACGCAGAAAAGGTTTTAAAGCTTAAGACCGTATTCAAAATAAAGTTTGAGGATTTAAAATCCTTTGAAGAAAACTTTTTTTTGTTTCCTTCAATTTCCTCTGGGGATATATAATAAATGCCTAACTAATGCAAATGAAGGTAATCAGATATGTCAGATCCAATGGTTTTCAGATTTGAAGTCAAAATTCAGTGGGTTTGGGATGTCTGCTGAATTCTATAAATATTTGCCAGCCAGGTCTGAAATGACTCGAAAATTATCATATGAAATTATTTCTACGGCTGGAAGCACTTATTAGTGCGAGCAATTATTCTCATTAATGATAAGAAATTAGTCACCGATCAGATCCAGAATTATTGGAATTCTCCTTGGATCAGGTTTGAAATTAATCAGTGATGGCATGATATCCTCCGAAGTAGAAAAGATTGTAGTAGAGAAGGGATGATAATTGTTAGGAAGAAAATATTAAGTTTATCATCCTCTTCTTTTCTTACATTGTCTATTCCTTTTTTACATTGTTTTCTAAATAAAATTAAGTTTTTATGAAAATCAAATGGACTTTTTTATACCTTCTATTAATTTATACCAAGTTTATTTAGCCTTTACTAGCATGTGAGATTGACATTCTTAGCCGATACCATAAAATGAAAATTTTTAATACCATAGCCTTAAATTTCAATCTCTCTCTCTTTTTTTTAAATTTACAAAAGAAAATATTGTATTGTAACTCATAGCTAAGTGTTTTAATTTAATATCAGAAATAAAATATAATTGCAAATCTTTTTTTTCTAGAATTTCATTTGAAATTTTGAGATACAGTATTGCAAAAATTGTATGGAGATCCATCCTTAGAAAATAAAACAAATAATTGTCATAGCTACTTAACCCTTCTTTGCGCGATTTTTTTTGAGAAATCAATCAGGGTGATATAATTAATGCTCTAAGATTTAAGGGAAAATGTCCTTTAATTTATTTTAATCTCTCTATAAATAATAAAAAAATAATCCTATAAATATATAATATAAAATAATTCAAAAACAGTATGATAGAAATATATATCATCATGCAAATTTATATGTTAAGTACAAAATAAATAAAAAAGATAATATATCTTTGTATCATTTTTATTCCTGATGATAATTGAAAAACAATTATTATTCTTATTTAGACACAAATTAATTCCACATTTACTGAATAAGATTGAAGAATACCCTTTGTAATTCGGGTATTTGCACCGGAGTGACTCACCTACTTTGGGCCAATCTTTAATGTCCCTCTCTTCTAAATTTCTCATCAAAAAGAACATAAAATAAACCTATAATAAAAAAAAATTTCATCATACATTAGAAGTGAAACAATTGCATAGTGATGTAAATTTCTGTCACATGGTTTTGGGAAGATTATTTGGGGTATGCAATATAAATTGCACAGAAAATAACAGAAACACAAAAAACATACCTTTTTTCCACTGATTATCGCTTTTATTAGCAAAAAAAATTTCATATTAATTATAAAAAATATTCAAGAAAACAGGTTTCTTCCAACCACGACAAACAACAGAATGACAAGTTCAAACCCGCTATAATGATTGTGACATTTGATTTTTTTTGACAGCTACGATCTTTATTACGTAATAGCAGAGAAAAAAAGTTGCCAGCAACAACCAATTTACAGTACACCTGTTTTGAGTACAATCTTTTGCTCACTAAATTTTATGATGGAAATTTCCATCATCATGCAAAGAGGGGTTAAGAATAGCTCGATTAACCATTATTGATTGAATGGACATAAAGATATGGTACTTTTCGTGATTTTGACTGCTCGAGTCATATAAAAAATAAAAGGTGATTTTTTTTTAATTCTTAGAGAGCATTTTCGCTCCAGTGAAGGTACCTTACTCAGGAAAAACACGAGTATCATTACTTAATTTGTTTTATTTTTAGACTTCTTGGAAAATTCGTTGTTTTCAGTATTATTATTTCTTTGTCCAAAATGAAAAAGTAAGTGAAAATCTTTCCATTATAATTGGTTAGGTTTTTAATAATTCAGTAACGGAAAAACGTGGTATTGAGTCAACTTTCTTAGTTGATTAAGAACAGCCTTTTTAGTTTGGACAATGCAGTTAGCTTTAGAATGAGGCAAGCGTTTATGGTCAGAACTAAGTTTACTGGTTCGAATGCTCTAAACTGTCATTTTCCGAAAATTTTTTACTCTGGATTTAAAAATTGTTTAGAAAGATTTTTAAACTATTATTTTTGTAATTTACCCTTTTCTGGCTTATTTTATAATGTGTATTCGAATATTCGAATATACTAATTCGAATATACTACCAGTTTTTTTTTAAATTATATAACAGAAACAGGCATGGTATCTACTGCAGGAAACATATTGAGTCAAATGTCATAATGTCTTAAAAGTCCTTTGATTAATTAGTATCGATATCATAAGAATTTGGTTTAGTTATATTAACGACCAGTTTTAAAGTAACACTAGAGCTGTTTTGGGACGGACCTCGTAATTTTGAACCGTGGTCAGATGGCGAGGACGACACTTCAGCTGGCAACCTCTCTCCAAACTTCCACGCCCCACCAGCGGTAAAACGCTTGACCCCGACAGATTTAACGTGCACCACGCCCGCTTATACGACAGTTCTTCGGTGGATTCGCGTGTCGAACCTGAAACCCTCATTTTCCGAAGCCGGGACCATACCACTACTGCCCCGTAAGAATTTGGAGGTGGCACCTTCGTGGTAGTTATCAAGGTTATTTGGAATTCTATGGCGTTTACGTTCTTCCGGCAGCAATATAATAAAAATATTGCCAGTATAATCCTGAAAATAAAAAATAATTCAAAAAAAATGGGCAAAAAAACGATAATTTTTGGTGCGCAAGGTTTTGCGGAGCCTCAAACTCACGATAAGCATGTTCGCACTTACAATCATTATGACTCTGAGTGATTTCAATAGTCATGGAGTGGAAGCAGATGAGAACCATGTCAGGGCCCCACATCAATCTATGCACCCCAGCTATCTTATTTTCACTCCATAAAAATGCCAATAAAAGTAAGATTTTTAACTAAGATGTTTGATAGCTTACGTTACTGAAATCAAATTAATAATAAGTAATTAGAATAAGAATACGGAAAGGTATATATACAAAAGTGAATATCAAAAGTTGATCCAACAATTAAATCGAAGTTTGCAGAGATTGGTGCATTCGATGAAATAAGGGTGAGTGAAGAATATGTACCGTGAAATTGAACAGATAAAGCATAATCCCGCCTAAATAGGCTGATACATAAAGAGCACCAGGCAATAATAAGTATATCTATTTAAAAAATCATGTAAATGAGGCTAAATTCTCAAATATTTCACAAAGTACTCTTAAAATGTAACTCAACGTCACGAAAATTGGCAAATTAGAGAACAATCCGTAATTTGGTTGATTTCTTTAAGCAAGCAGCAAAATTTCAGAAAGATCCATAGAATACTGACACAATAGACACTATAATTAGATGTCTACACAATTGAGACGTGAGAGAATACAGTTGAGAAAAAAGAAAGGAAAAAATGCTGTCGATGTTTTTAAGACACGTTTGAGAGTTAAAAGATACACAATCTTTTAGGAAATTAAAAGAATTTGGAAGGGCTGTTTGATCAAAGGTGAGGAATGAATATGTCAAAAGATATTAAATTGCATTCCAAATGAGATAAATTGGCGAGACTGGAATTCTAGCTCTTTTATATATCATGATTTTGTGAACATGCATTTTGTAGTGCAGATTAAAGTCTATACCTCAAAAAGTATTGACGCAGTGTGATATTAGTAAAAGAAAACTCAAAACTAGCCAACATCTAAGATAAAAATGTGATTTCCTTACTTTTCAAGAAGAGTGAGACTAATTTTACTCTGGGAATGACACTATAAATGATTCTTCTAATGTCAGCTTTGGTCTCGTCTTATTCAAGCTGTAAGATATTTCCATCAAAAGTCTCACGAGAATTTCCACTGTATACTTAATACATTTATTATAGAATAATGTTTCTATTATCAATGAGCTGTTTAGCAAGCATGTTAGCTCTTTTTTTTCTTTTTTTTTAAATTTTCAAAATCAGCATGCTACATCTACGCAGAGCTCGTACAGAGGAGTTTGTTTAATTCTTTGTATTAGTTTCTGCGCATATTCTAGTTTGAAATAAAATATGGATGAAAGTATACTGTATTTTTACCGGACATACAGGGTGATTCAAAACTTGTCATTTAAGGTATACGTACACACTTGAAACTTCGAAAATCGTACAAAGCATCGATTTTTATTATTATTATTATTATTGTTTCAAAATGTTCTCTGATCCTTTAGCTTTCAAATGATACCAAGATGTTGTGAATATTCGGAATATTTCTCAAGTTATATAATTACGTTTATTGAAGTACTTTCACTAAAATCTCTAGTTCCGGCTTTTTTAAAACTGATTTTATGAAGAATGATATTTTTCCACTATGTTGCTTCATTCAAACAATCATAACTCAACAATAAATTAATAAAATACAATTATTTATATATCAAAATAATCTATATGAAACAGTGGACGATTTGTGCCTCAATCAAAGTTATATTTATAGAAATAAATTTTTAATAGCTATTTAAAAGTTAAAATTACAGGAAAAATCTCGTTTTTTTCTATTCATCGTTGATGTAAAAATTCTTTAAAAAAACTATATTTTTTTATAACTTGAGGCAGACAACATGAAGACTAATATTAGGCATAATTTCCAACTAGAATTGTGTGTCTATACAAATTAGAATTTAAGATATCATGTTTCAAAAAATATGCTACTTAGCTCATTAAATATTAATTAATTAATTAATAATTAGTGTAATACGGTTTTTTCTCACTGAAATGAATTTAAACATATATTAATGAGCTACTGTGAAAAAACAGGATTTTTAAAGTTAATTTTTTTTTTAAAAAATCTTCTAGTGTGTACGTACACTTTAAATTTTCGCTGGGAGGTAGGGAATACGTCAAGAAACCGATTTCACATAGGAAAGTATGTCCGCAAAAGCCATCTGCATAGACGAAATAAACAAGTGAAATGAACAGTGTAGTTCATTTCACTTGCAGTACAAGGGAAACAGTGCAGTTAAGTGGTAAAAAATGTGACTTTTATTCCAACAAGGCAAAGTACAATAAATGCTCAAAATTGCGACCATTTATACTAACACAGGATTCAAGGCACCGTTGCATTGACCGCCGAACATTTTTAAAAACACCTGGCATATCATGGACAATGCCTGCGGCGGCCACTATTCGTCTACAAGGTCCATTTCATTGCCGACGGGGTTTGGTACACATGGTCTTTCATGGCCCAGCACAAAAAGAAATCCATGGGCGATAAATCAGGTGACCTGGGTGACCAAGCGATCGATCCACCTCTGCCGATCCATTGAGATCCAAATGTTCGGTTCAGGTAATCATGTGAACAATGGTGCTATGGTCTAGAGCTCCGTCAAGTTGATACCACATATCTCTGCGGATATGCCACATGATTGTTCGTGATATGCCAGGCGTTTTTGAAAATGTTCAGTGGTCAATGCAACGTCACTGTGAATGGTCGCAATTTTGAGCACCTACTGTAAAGCACTTACTGGTAACAAATGTACTTTACCTTGTTGGAATAAGGGTCACATTCGTCCCCATTTACTGTTTCCTTGTTCACTTCACTTATTCATTTTGTCCATACAGATGAAGTTTGTTGTCATACTTTCCTATGTGAAATCGATTTCCTGAAATATTCCCTACCTCCCCACGAAATCTGAACGATAAGTTTTAAATAACCCTGTATATACTCCAAAGCAGGCTTGTATTGTTTATTAGATCTGGATGTATACCGAAATTTTTACGTTTTACGTTTCTCATTCTATATTTTAATTGAAGGAATCAAAAATAGTAAAAATATTGGAAGTAACATTCTTCAGCTTTGTAAAGTGAAAAAAACTTTTTTTTTTAAGAGAAAGAAAGAAAAAAGATAAGTAAAATAATATTTCTTGTTCAAGTGTTAAGCCGAAGCTCATGTTCTTGATGAACAGACAACCATTTTTAGCTTTTATCATAACCAGTACTTGAATAGACGGGGTTATTTAACTTAGTTTTTGGTAGTCAGTTTCTCTCCAAATCTAAAATTTAACTGAGGTGTTGTGAATATCAACGGGCATATTCTGATTTACTCTCAATAACATTTTTTTTCTTTACTTTTTATATTTTATTCATCGTTATAAGATAAGAAGGCAAGGAATTATCCCCCCAAATCAAGAATTTTCAGATGAAGATTTTTTTGTACAAGGGAAAAAAAAAAAAAAAAAATGGGAGTTGGAATTTCTGAAAATGTATCCATATATTCATTCATCCGAACATAGACTTTCTTACTGAAACCATTGAATGATGGATATTCTGGATTCACATGTTATCGATCAATGCTATTTGTACAACTACATTTGTGTAACTGAGCCTATTATTTTATACTTATCCTGTAAAAGACTTCAATTGCCCAACGAAACGGGAATTGAAATAGATCAACTTTTTTATTGAAAGAAATTCACGAAAAAGGGTTAAAATACGTTAGTTTAGTGCTAATTTAACATCTTAATTGGAAATACGTGACAGTACTGTACTTTTAATCCGTCATGAATCGGATTCGGCATTAAACAGTTCAAGGCCATCTCATATAGGGCGCCATCTACATTTCAAAAAATCAGTTACAAATTTATTACGTTTATTTTAATTAAAACAAAAGTTTATATGTGCCATACTTTCAATAGTTTCATTTTGAGTCATTGCAAATTCTTCATTGATCATAGTAACGAAAAAGAACCATATTAGATAAATAAAATAAATAAATAAACAGTTATGCTGTACTCCTTTACGTGCTCGTCGGACCAGCTCAAAAAATTTAAAAGCCGAAACAACGATAATTTGACGTTCCTCTTCTGGTCATCCTTCTAGTCTTCGACGATAAAATAAATAAAAAAAATAATAGAAAAAGGGAATTCAATTAAACTACTATTTATTACATAATTCTTAATTAATAAATAAAATATTCTTATTCCTATCCATAAAGAAAGTTTTAACAATATTTACGGGCAAAGTATAATAGAAAGATTAAAATTAAATTAACGAATTCATACTACAAAATTCAATCCTACCTAAAAAACTGTATTGATATTGCAAAGTGGCAATTAGGATCATTAAAAACAATATTTATAATGAAATATCAAGAAAATGGTTGCTATGGAAATAGTTTCATAGAAAACATATGTTGACAACGAATATAAAATCAATAAAATAACATTGGTACTAAGGTAAAACAACAATTCTTATTGTGTTAAGCGTAAAATCTAGGCATAAATATACAGGATGAATAGTCAAATTTTACCTTAAATAAAAATAAGAAAGCATTTTATAAGAATTTTTTTAACATTTTTACAGAAAAAGCATTACCATAAAAGTTTCGATTATGGAACTACGTGCTACTGTGAAATTCTTCACGTTTAACTAGAAAATGTCCAGTTTTATCCGAATCTTATTAAAACATTTTCATTTGATATCTAAAATTACTACAGTACATTATTTAAATCATTCCATTATGTAACATTATTTATCATTCCATTCTATTATCTAAAATTACTTCAGTGCATAATTTAAATCCTTCCATTGTGTAAAATTATTTTTCATTCCATTCTATTATCTAACATTACTTTAGTACATTATTCAAATCATTCCATTATCTAAAAATTTTTATCATTCCATTCTATTCTCTAAAATTACTTATTACTTAAGCAATACAATTAGCCGTATTAAAAAAAATTGCAGTTTGCATCTTCACTTTATTAATATTTATTTAGAATTTTAGATTTATTTAGAATTTTATTAGAAAAAAAGGATTAAGACATAAATAATCAAATCTAAAATATAATAATCATGCAAATTTTATTAAATATTTGAACAAAACGTTCTGATTCCTTTTTTTTTTTTAATTTCGATTATTAACTTTTTTACTATCCAATTTCCTCACTCGTTGTTGGTAGTGAAAAGTCCCTGACATGTACAGCTTGTTGAGAAACAAGCAAACCTTGACATTCAGTTTCAACTACAGCCTTTTCTAAAAGTCCATTTGAATTGTATTTTGATGTGGAAAAATACAAAACAGCAATTTAATTCATTTAAATTGTTGGATAGGCCACTATAATTGCTGAATAAGAGGGGAAAGGGGTCGAGAACTTCAGTTTTGAGTGCTTAAATAATTAATAACTTAATTTCATGTTTTCGTAAAAAGTTAAAATAATAAAGCTAGAGATATTAAAAAAAAATCTTTTCAATGAAAACTGCCTATTAAAATAGCATAATAAGATCGCGAATATTTTTTTTAAAAAGCTTAAATATAGATTATTTTTTAATTGATTTTTCAATTTAAGAGAAATTTGAATTAACTTAATGAACTAACCAAAGAGTTTCTGAAAATGCCATATCTTTCAATTTAAGAAAAATTTGAATTAACTTAATGAACTAACCAAAGAGTTTCTGAAAATGCCATATCTTTCAATTTAAGAGAAATTTGAATTAACTTAATGAACTAACCAAAGAGTTTCTGAAAATGCCATATCTTTCAATTTAAGAGAAATTTTAATTAACTTAATGAACTAACCAAAGAGTTTCTGAAAATGTCGTATCAGACTTTTATAGAAAATTGCCACTGGTGATGAACGTCTTTTACTTTTTTTATTGTTCAAAAGGGATAATTTTGAAGATTAATGTTTCTATCTCGATTAAAACTGCATTTTTCAAAGAAGCATTTGATTTTACTTTAGGTACTTTTCAATTTTTAGAAAAGAAAGATTTGGTTTTACCTAAGGTAGGGAGGGCCCAATTGTAAAATACTAGATATCTATTGCAATAACTCATGGACTTCACGAGTATTGCATGGATACCAGGTATTAGGCTGAGATAATATCAGCACTGTCAGGATTGGAATCTTGAACTTCGGATTAACTGCTCGTACACTATTATGAAAGTAACTTGAAAAATAAGTCAATGTGTGTTTTACATCACATGTACGTAAAATGCCTTATCCTTCCCATTTCTTTCCAGGAAAATTTAGTTCGTAACCGTAAACCGTTTGGTAAATAAACTTCCGAGAAGGATGCCGGGAAATAGGAGGTCGCGGTGGTCTGGTGGTAAGGTCTCGGCTTCGGAATCGGTGGGCTTAGGTTGGAGACCTGGTTCCTCGTGTAAGTGGGTCTGGTGCACGTTAAACACGTCTGGGCCAAACGTCCTCCCACTGGTGTGGTGTGGAAGTTTGGAGTGGGGTTTACTAGCTCAGGTGTTGTACTCAGGTCGTCATCTGACCGCGAGATTTGTTGCAAAATAGCCCTAGTGTTGTTTTAAAACGGAACGTTAATGTAACTAAACTAAACTAAACCAAACTAAGCTGAAAATTAGGAAAACGAAATTTATATTCTTCTACAACTAAGCCAGCATTACGATTGCATACAGCTTAAATCATCAGCATATTTAAACGTTCCTTGTTACTGAATATGTCATTCTTTCCGAAAGTACGCAAGTGCTAGCAAAAACATTTTACTGCTTAGTATTCTAGAGTTCTCTGACATATCTTAAATATTCAGTTTCGCAAGTTTCTCTTTCTTTCCTTTCAAAGTAGAAGTTGCAACTGTCAAAATGAACAACAATATGCGTGATTCCCAAATTTCTTTGAAGTCATTGTGACTTCAAAGAAACTACTAGATGCAATACTAGACATACATTTAGATAAGAGAGTTTTTAGGCATTGAATAAATATCTAAAATAAATGCTTTCATCGAAATTTGTGATTAGTTACTCTAAATTTAAAAATAAGCATATGTTTGGAAATTTTATAGATAGAAACGAGAAACTTATAGTATAGATGTGTATAGATGAATATAAAAAAACATTTTACTCACCGACATTTTTTCGGTATAAAGGCAATATAAAAAATTAATTTTTGTAATTTTTATTATTCTCCCCTACAGAAGACAAAGTATTTTTATACAATTGACCACGTTATTTAATGAAATTTTGTTTTTGGAAGTACGTGCCTAGGTGCAGTATTTAGGGAAATAAAAGCTTGATCATCTTTTTAGGACACCCTGCATTTGTGTATTAAGATTTAACTTTGTCTGAAAAAAAACAGAGAAGTCAAAATAAGTCTTAAGTACTTTTATATCTGTCCGAATTTACGAACTGAAAGAAAAAAAAAATCCTGTTCTAAAATATTGTTCTACGAATTCAGATGACATTATAACGTAAGATGTTCGAAAAAAATGGGAGAAAATTATATTTCAAATTAATATTTTCTCTAACCTACTGAAGGCAGCGGTAGCATGATAGTAAGGTCTCGGCTTCGGATCTGGAGGGTTCCAATCTCCGTGCCCGATCCAACCGAAGAATCGTCTTGTAAGCAGGTCTGGTACACGTAAAATCCATCGGAGTCAAATGATCTCCTGCTGGTGTGGTGCGGAAGTTTGGAAAGAAGGGGTGCGCCAGCTCAGGTGTCGACCTCGTCGTCTGATCGAGGTTCAAAATTATGAGGATCATCCCAAAATAGCCCTAGTGTTGCTTTAAAACGGGGCGTTAATATAACTGAAATGAAATTTTCCGATGACTGTAAAGCTTGCGAACACTATTATTTAATATTTTTCGAGTATCCAGTCGCCAAAGAGTAAGATTTTTTTTCTTTTTCATATTCAAATTTCACTTTTAAAAATACTGTTTATTACAGTGACATTTGAAATCGCAGAATAAAACTGCTAGAAAATGATTTTTTGGACGACTGGACTATAAAATAGTGTTTTTCTTAAAGAGAAGCAGATATCAAATTCTAATTTTTATTTCTTTATACCAGATATTTTTTGACATACTTTGGCAGCTTTTTCTTTAATTCTCAGTTCCTTTATAAACAGGCAAGATTTTGAATCGGCTGACGTTGCTGATATTTTCAATTCTATAAAACGGTTCACTGATTGCTTTCCACCAGATTGCATTTAATTCAAATTATTTCATTTGTCCAACTCATAACTTTTATTAATGCTGAATCCTCTTCAAAAGAGCCTTTGTTCATGAGAAAAAGGGGAAATAATTTTCAGAAAGTTTTTCAAGTTCTTTCCTCGAATGCATTTTGAAACATTTCTTAATTGCATTTCCTTTCCTTAAATACGTTTTGAAACTAACTCAACCATCACTCTATGTGGTTGCCTAATCCTGAGCAACTTAACAAAAAAAAATCTCTCCTCTTCTTGAGATATTTTAATCCGTTATCCATCCAGATGTTGTGTAAAAGAGATAACGCACCTGGAAATTGACGGCAATATCAAACAGAAATAGAAAAGTTAAGTGGAAAACAATAAATGATGCAAAGTAAGATATTTTTTATCATTATAATGATGCGAAATATGTTATATGATAGTTTGTACCATTATAATCAAACAAAATATCATATTACAGACCCTTAAAATTAATGAGTACGTAAAGTAACAGTAGAAAGCGATTTTTATTTCATCCAAAACAGAGAACGAGATTTTCAATTTAATACCACGAAAAACATCATTATCGACCATCGTCATAAGACACCATATGTTGACCGAATCTAATACAAATGATATGAATTTAACATTGCTACCATGCGATTTCATCAATCACTATTTAAAAATAACTAACACTAACTTTAAAACAGCCGTTATTTTTTAGTAATGGTATATTAATAAATTGCTGAGAAGGAGAATAAGAAAAATACTTATTAGATAAAATCAATATGACCTATTAATTAGATTAATTAATATTTAATTACAAATCATAATACTTTTCATGGATTAAGATGAAATATCTAGATTTTTGTTCCATAAGAAATATTCCAGGGGCTTATGAAAATTAGGAAAATACTATCAGGTAAAACCAATATTACCTATTAATTCGATTAGTTAATATTTAATTAAAAAATCATAACACTTCTTATGGATTAAGACAAAATTGAAATATCTCAATTTTTGTTCCATGAGAAATTTACCAATGGCTTATAAAAATTAGTAAAATACTTATTAAGTAAAAACCAATTTGACCTATTCATTAGATTATTTATTGTTTAATTAACAAATCATAACACTTCTAATGGTTTAAGATAAAATTGAAAAATCTAGATTTTTGTTCCGAGAGAAATTTGCCAGGAGATTATGGCAAATTTTTTTTCAGCTTAAAATATCAACACGTGACTATCTCCAAATAATAAAAAGTAATTAATTTGATTGTGAAGACTATATCATGTGGTAAATTTATTTATTAATAATTCTTAGAAAGATAGCAGTTCTAACGAGATATGGCAAAATAGCTTACCACGGATATTTAGAAATTAATCTATTGGAAAGTACATTTCGTTCTGCCTTAGAAAATATAAAGTAAACCAAATTTCATCGGGTTCGAAAAAGAGTACTTTTATTAAATCCATTAATGGAATTTAATTATTTCTAATAACGTCTTAGTTATCAACTTAATTTAATTGTTTAAATTACATACATTTGTTTATCAAGGCTTCGTTGATTTTTCTAAATATCATATTTCACTTCAAAATGATTTTTATTTTAATTACGATAATGGCAAAACGCCCACTCAAAATTCTAAATTTCCATACAAACTTTTTTAAGTTCTACTGTTTTCAAAATTCATTTCACTTTAAGAAAGAAAGTAAGAAAGCGTCAGCGGCTGATTAATTTATTCAGCTTTTTTTCACATGAAACATGGGAATTTCAAAGTCTCTAGTGTCAGAACAGAGAAAAGATATTTAAACCATGTATATCCAAATTTACAATAACTCAAGTAAAGAAATAATATCGAGGCTTTTTATAAATTAAGCAGTTAAAAAATTTATATGAAGATCGCATAAAATGAAATAAATATTTGAATAAAGTAAAATAAATATTTGATAAAATGGGAAACTTAGCTTTAATTCAAACTTCAGAAATCGATTTAACTTTTTACTTTCTCATATAAAAATAGAGGAAGTATTATAATCGTCAAAAAAATTCGAACTCAAGATTTAACGAATCTCCTCATTTTAGACCTCCCTCAGTCCGAAAAACACATTTTTTGACATTATCGCTATCTGTTTATCTATCAGTCAGTCTGTGAACACGATAAGTCAAAAACGCTTTGAGCTAGATGGATAAAATTTGGTATATGGAATTACGTCCAAATTTGTAGATAACTCAAAAACGCTTTGAGTTAGATGGATAAAATTTGGTATATGTAACTACGACCAAATTTGTAGATTTCTGTAATATTTTGAACGAAATCCATTTACAATAAGTCAGTCTGACTGGTTGTTCAAGTACAAACAAAAATACAAGCAAACAATAACTACATAACAAAAAGAGCTAGGTCGATAAGATTTGGTACATTTAGCATCTAAAATGTAGATACTTATCAAATTTTGAACCAAATCCGTAAAACAATTGACCGTCTTCCAGTCTACTTTCACAGGCACGTAAACACAATGACTTAAATCAGTGAAATTCAGTATATTATCTTGTGATTACAATTCTAGTTTTATATCAAATTTAGATGTCAATCAGCCAGCAAAAAGGTGTCCAAAATACATATTCTCACAATAGATTCAGTAAAAATACCACATTCACACAACAGATTTATATTTCGTAGCTATCGTTCACCAATGCCATGCTAGGCAATCCAAGGTTCCCAGTTTTATGTGGAGGAAGGGGGATAAGACCATTATCGGAGAGTATGCGAGAAGATTTCAAGGAGACACTGCCGCTCGTTCTTTCCCAATTAGTTTTCCCTTAATTCTTTTTTTCTCTCTCTTCATACTCTTCTTATTTGACTCACGAATTCCTCACATTTAAAACAATTGTTCTGACACCAAGATTTGAATGCTGTACCACAATTCTTCTTGCAATGAGTAAGTATTATTATCTTCGTTAACAATGAGTTAGTATTATTATCATCTTTAGCAATGAATAAGTACTATTATCATCTTTAACAATGAATAAGTATTATTATCGTCTTTAACAATGACCTTGATATGACATCATACCAAGGTCTTGAGTTCTGAGTAGGTCGAAAGAATATTTATTCACTCTCTGTGTTCTTTGAAAAGTGAAAACAATCTTTCCGAAAGTTTCATGAGGGTTGCTGTTAGCAACATTAGCTTACCACTCTTCTTATCGTAAATGAAATTGTAAAAAAAGTCGCCTTATCCTTGATAAAAGCTATCCCTGGTTAAAAAGTCCTAGTGCCTGTTGCTATGATCGTTTTAGCGATATTAGGCTTCAGATGCAGAGAAATCACAGATGTTTATAATCGCCAATCGCTCGCATGTTTGGCATGAAATGTTCGCGCTCACAATTTTGCCTGGTTTTTAGATATTTTTATGTATTTTTCTGATTTTTTCACACCGATAAAATTTCCTAACAATTCCCTGATATCCCTGATTTTTCCACATCAATAAAATTCCCTAACATTTTCCTGATTTCCCAGTTTTGTCGCAGCCCTATTGTATCCCGAATTACAAAATAAAACATAATAGATCATTTATCATAATAATAATTTTAGACTGTCATATTTTTGGTAAACTGCGAGATACAACCCTTCGCGTTTCACACAGAATGCAAAGCTCTAAAAGGGAGATGATTGAAACTAGAGCTAATGAATTCGGCACGTAATTACTCCGTAGGTAGTAATTCAATATGAAAGACTTTTTTTAAATTAATATAATTTAACAGTTAAAAATTAATCAAATTTTTAAGTTTTTTCTAAATAATTTCGGAGCATATATCATAAAAATATTTTTTACACGTATTAAAGATTATTTAAAATTGGCTTCTTATTGCTGTCAGTTTTATTTCCGTTAAATGTTTTTTTTTTCATTTCAATAATTGCTTTTCAAAATTAATTTTAAATAAAAAAAGGAGTAATGCCTTTTATTCTTATGATGAAATTCAAGCCAATTTTAATTTTCATTAAATTTGTCACACTCACGCATTGCTTATATATCATTTTATGATTTTTTTTTAAGCTGCTTTCTTTGAACATTAACTCTAATGCAGAATTTTCACTTTTCCTTTTATTAGCATAATAATGCTTTTAAATAATGTGCTTGGACATTTTTTCTATGCATTGCGAAATGTAAAATTTATTAGTCCCAGAATGTAACAGCCGATGGAATCAAGATAAACAAAAACAAAAAAAAGACAAACGAATCAAGGACAGAACATGATCATACTAAGATTATTCGAATTATATAATTTTCTTGTTCAATTTAATTTCTTCCTTTTTTTTTTTTTTTTTTTTTGTTAAAATTATTTCATATAATGGGTTCAGTCTCAAAGATATCGAACTATTTTCATAAAGAGTAAACATTTTATTTCTGGAATAAGTCCGAAGAATCTACAGGTGATTTGATATTTCGTGATGCAAACGGGGTCGTATCTATAGAATGGTAAAACGACAAGGACCAACGATTTTAGGGAAGTGTTACAGTTTCATAAAAACTTTTATGGTCTTTTTCTTTTGTTATCAAGTGACTCCACTCCATACACTTGTGAGGAGGAATTGACAACTTTCACATGACTGATGGTTTCACGCCATTTGACAAGGCCATACAAAAATTCGAATTTCGTTAAATGTAATATCAAAATATTAGTGAGAAATTTAAGTTTTATAATCAAAAGCAGGGTTTTCATTTTTCAAAGTATCCAGAAACGCATTTAATGCTATTTATAAAAGAATACTGGCAATTTTTAATGATATATTAGTTAATCTTTTCCGTGTAATGTTAGAAATTTCACTCAGATCCAAAAACCCTTTCATTCAAATTGCTACAAACGATTTAGTACTGAAAAATTACAGATGAACATTCATGATGGTTTTATGTGGTATACAACTCAAAATTATAGAAAAATATTTCGGCGCTTTTATATTATTGACTATAGATCTAATTATTAATCAAATATTAAATTAATGATAGATGATAGTATATACAAGTCAATAATTTTATTTTGTATGCGGACCCAAATGACGAGTGATTCGATTCCGATTTCTATATCTTTCGCTATGATTAGCAACAGTTGCATCAAAATGTACGACAATTAAGTTTCAACAAGGATTCCGCGTCTTACTGCAAACGACACCTGAAGTGACCGTATCTGCATGCACCAAGAATGCGCAAGTAATTATTAGTAGCAATTCAGAATAAAATACATTATAGGAAAAATTGCAGATACGAATAATGCATACCAAATACTTGGTATGTATTATTTCATGAGTTAAAAAGCCCTAAGTATTAGAAAGCATTTAAAATTAAAACAAATATTGTTAAAATTCATTAAACATAATATAATTTATATTCTGTGCAATAATCCTAAGTTTAAAAAGAAAATTTTTCTTTCTCTAGCCCTAAGATTGACGCATTATTTCATCCAAAAGGGATTCTGTGAATCATGTTGTGTTATCAACTTGCGCTCTGAATATACTTCTATTTATCGGGTACACATAATATTCAACCGCTTATAGTATTTTCAGTCAGATCAAACATATTCATCGCATTTTTCTCATTTTAAAGCAGACTTATCTAAAATTAAAATTTTCTATCTGCCTTTTCTACCTTTAGTGAAAAGTTAAACCATGAAATTGGCAATTTCAAGCAAAGTTCGAAACCTCATTAACATTTTTCTGTGTCAGTGGGCGAAGTGATCTGATCATACATGACGATCTGGCGGTGCATCATCATCAAAACATAATCACTCCCATTCTCAAAGTTCACCCAGTGAGTCTCTGGTGAACTGACAGTGATCTGAAGCTGAACCAAATAGTATAGAGGACCCAGTATGGGCTTTTCCTGGCTGCCTTGTCCCGCGCAAGAAATGGAAAGAGCTGTGAAACTGGCGACGGAGTCGGTTCAAAATGTCTGTGGTTCAGTCACAAGAGAAAGAA
>JAPMOR010063332.1:369010-425097 GCA_026543865.1 Argiope aurantia | reverse complement strand
TACATATTATATATTAAATTTAAATACATATTATATATTAAATTTAAATACATATTATATATATATATATATACATATATATATTCTAATTTCAATTTAGCTATATTTTATATGTAATGAAAACAAAAAGAATGTGGAATGTACATTTTTCAAAAGAATAACTTTTTGTTAAACTTGTCAAAAAGTTGTGTTGATTTGTTTTTCATTGCTTGGTGATGCATTCAGAAAATTGCCTTTATATTTAATAAAGCTTTTTGCTGTGGTGTGTTTCTAAGTTCATATAAAATTATCCTTGTTTATTAAATTTCTTGTAGTGTTTGATTTTATTGTTCCATACATCAACATTTTCATTTCAATGAATACAAATTTCTTATTACACAAAGACATTAAAACGAATGTATATTTTTTATATCTTGAAATCTATTTAAGCATGTGTTTTGTACTTTGCTGTATAATACTATGTGATTTTTTTTTAAATAAATATAAATCTCCACTTGCTAAGATTAATTTAAGATGCACATTTTTCTTTTCATATCTTAAAAGCTACATTTAAATATGTTTTATTTCATTGAAACAAAAGAAAAAAAATTACCTTTTATAAAAGAATTTACACCTTTTGGTAAATTTTTCATTAAAGAATGTCTATCTTTTCTTTAGCAAGATGTTTTTATTATTTTGTACTTGTGTAATGCATCCAGAAAATTGGCTTTGTATTAAATAAAATTTTGTTTTGTTGTATGCTAACATACCTCATCCTCATTTCTTAATTGAACGGTAGATTTATTCATGATATTTTTCATTATGGGATTATGTAGGGTTATATAATAGTTACTACAGTGGCGAAAAAAAATATGTTTAGCATTTATGTCTAATGTTAAAATTTCTATAATGAAAATATTTATGCTTGCTTGTATAATAAGCAATTTTTGAAATGTGTACATTCATCTGAGTAAAATTGAGTATTTAATTCCTATGATTATGTTTAAGCTGTTAGTTTTACAATATTTTTTTTTTTATCAAACTAGGAAGTGTATACTGACTTTTTTTATGCACTTAAATCACATGAATGGTATATTATTGATTTTACATTCTAGATACTACATTTTTTTACTATGTAAATCTTTAAACAGTTGCCAAAAAACATTTTGATATGCAACAAGACTCTGAAAATCTCATTATGAATTTATATCGCAATTTTATTAATATACTTACTTATTTGATTGGTGTAAAATGCATTTATATCAATTGTTTTGCTGAAATTTTTAAATAACTCGATCAAAAAGATGATATTAGTATAAAATATTAAGATAGAATTTGTTTCATATTATCTAAATTATAATGAAAAAAATATTTAATTTCATTGTTATTCTTTGCCATTTCAGACCATGATTAACATATTGTTCAATGTTATAATGAAAGGATTATTTGACTCGGAGTTTTTAAATACAGAGATGTGTTTTGAATTTGAACTTTTGTGTAAAATATCGCAATATGAAGTAAAATCTTATTATGAAATATAATATATGCATCTGTCATACATTTCAGGATGTTTTTTTCCTCCTCTACTTCTTTTTATAGATTAAAAAAAAAGTGTAGTATGAATGCATTCTCAATATTACTCGCCAATAGATACATAATGAAGCTTCTCTGTAATGTTATATAGCAGTGAACTTTGATTTAAAAACCAGAACATAAATTGTCACATTTAATGGCTTAAAAGAAAGCATTAAAAAGAAAAATTCTTTGTGCCATTTTATATGCTTTTGACTCAAAGAAAATGATATAGGTAAATTGACAGGGAAAAATGATAGTTTTATAATTAATGGTATAAGTTTTATTAAATCAAAATAAATTAGTAACATAAAAGTTATTTTATTTTGTAGAAGTATCTTTATGCTAGGTTTCCTTTTGCTGATATTTTAAATTCAAACAACCACTGTTGTTAAAGTGTTCAAAATAGTTTTTTAAACATTCTAAATAATTTTTTGCTTAACTAAGACAACTGCTATGTTTTAATAATGTTAAATTAAGAAATTCATAACATAAGAAACTGTAGTCAAGGTTTCTTGAGTATGAACAAATGTAAATATTATATTTAATTATTCTATGAGAAACAGCATATATTCTTTAAGTAGTAGAATTTTAGTGTTAGCGTATCGATAGTAATACCTTTATTTGTTTTGAAATGCCAAAGATTTAAAAGAAATGAAAATATACATTTTTGATGATAATTGAACTGAAACATTTGCACTATATCCAATTTTCTAGACAGTTTCAAATCACGTAATTAATTCTTAACTGATAAATTAAAGATTTTTGTTTTTGCTCAGCTCAAATCGTCAGTCTTAATACAAAATTATACATTGTATGTATTCATATATGTATATAATGATTTAATGTTACAATTATGTATATGTATTCAAAGTATTAGATTTCATTAGTTGAAATAAATCTTAATTTTATTAAATTATGCTGTTTAACTGTGGATCATGCACTGTTCCTATAATTAATTGTTGATGCCTAAAATTCACAAATCTAGCATTTATTTTTCAGGTGAAGATATTACTAATTTTGAAAATGCATATGTAACCCAAATAATTTAATTATTTTACTTTTAATCAGATTTGTCAGAACCAATGTGTATATGTCCTCAAATTAACACTTTTAAATTTACACTAACAAATTAATGACTTTTAACTCATTAAATTCTAATTTTTAGGAACATTTTTGATTCATTTTTCATTGCACTTTAACAGTTTCCAGCTTATTATTTGAATTGATTTAAATGTATATATTATTGTAATTGCATGTTATCAAGTTAGTTATTCTAATAATTATTGGGTTTAATATGCTTAATAAGTTAAATTTGCTACAATGAGTCTGTTTTAGAAATAGATGGTCATATGTATTTTGTAAAAATCTGACTTTATTTGGAAAACTATTAAAAACACACATATTAGCTAATAGGCATCCAATAAATAGTCTGATGAAATTTACACTACTGCTGGTGTTTTTAGGCCACAAAACAATAATCAAACTAGCATCTGAAAATTGATAGTTAAAGTCTGCATATTCATCATTACTGAAATTTGATTTCAGTATCCTATGTTGAGGAGAGAAACAAACAGAAACAATCAAACCTTAGGCTCACGGAGGATGAAGGCATTGATAACATCAGATAGGGAGCACGGCTCTTCGTCGATGTGTTACATTTCGAAACAAATGGATCAAGTTGGTTTAGCTATACTACACTTTTTCTAAGTCAGATTTCTTTGTTGAAACGTTGTTAAAAGTCACACTCTATGAAAAAGCAAATTATGTAATAATGTGTGGCTCTTAATTTTTAATATTTAATGGAAAATTTTAATAAAACTCATAGATCTGGCTTTCTGAAATGGTCTATAATGCTTAAAATTATTACTTCTATAGCTTTTAAATTTTAAGCATTAAAGCTGTTTCTAATTTAAACAGTAAACGATTATTAAGGAATAGTATGATGAGGAATAATTTTAAGTGTGGTTAATAAAATATACGTTCGTTTAAATAACAGTGTTTCACTTACTTCATCTGTCTAAAAGTGAAATTAACTATTTTTGAGTGCCTTCCTATAATTAATTTACAGTTTCGAATTAACATGAATCAAAATAACATTTTTTACACATTTGTTTTCATCGCGCAATTCTCGATTGAGTTATACACATACATAAGTATTACATTTTTATACACATATTTATATAATTTCAAAAATTCTGCCCAATGTGGTAACCACTCTTTGCAGTATATATAAATGAGTGCAAAAATGGTTAATTTATATTTTAACAAAACTTATATAGTTTTGATTAAACAAAAAACAGTCACATTTTAGAAGGTTGGCAGCATTCCGTTTCTTTTTTTCTCTTCAACTGCCCATTTTGAATTTTCTATGTTTTGAGTACGGCGTTTAACCATATAAGTGAATGGAAGCTCGTGTTTATAAATAGATTATAATTATTAATTTTATAACTTAAGCATTCTGATAAGTTTCCATTATGCGGTCTGTCTTTTACCGCACCCTTATTCTGAAATTTCTGTTTTAATGGCTCTAATTTAAAGTTTCCAAGACATGTTTTTGAAAGTTACGAGACATCAGTCGCTTAATTTTTTTATTGCATCTGAAAATCTATATATTTTTTTTTAATATCAGAATCTTTTGAAAATGGAGGAAATATTTTTATATTTCGAACATCCGACAATTATACAACCAGGCATTGAATTTGCTTAAAAGTTTTCGTAAAACTAGAACATTTGATCCTGAAATGAGCCGTTTTTTAATCTTTACTTTGCAAATCACAGTAAAAATTTTGGAAAAAACTCTCCTGAACAGTGAAGTAACCTTTTCAGCACATAATCAAATGAGAAATAAAATTAAATTTCTCGCCTTGGAATGTAAGAGAGGAAGGGGGGGGAGAGGGAGAGAAGAAGAAGAAACTTGGTTTCAAGCTAGATATAAATAAATTTGAAACGATAATATTATTCATTTTTATTCACTTAAAATTCCTATTAGTCAGCAAAAAAAAAAAAAAAAAAAAAAAAGTAAATATTCAAAAGAAGCTAGTCATATTTTTGGAATTACTTTAAAGTAAACAGAAAGGAAAAAACGGGGAATAATTTTCTTTGAAAATAAAAGTACATGACTTGGAATTCATACACAATCAGAACCAATTCTGTATTGTATCAATAATGGACCATTAATCGAATATTTTTCCATTTGTTACAAAAGAAATAAATCCATTTCTTTCACTCGAAACCGCAAGAAATAGTGTAGTGTTTCAGAACATATAGTGACGCAACGCGCGGGAAAACTTCTGCGCATCTCGTTTGGGGAACGATACATAAATAATGCATACAATAACAGTAAAAATGAAAGCATGATTACCGATACTGGAAGTTGGACACGTGTCGGATTTCTTTCATATGTTTAATTCATTGTTATGAGTTATTTTTCAGTGAACCAATGTAATTATCAATTAACAGTTTATATTGGCTTTGTGGAATGGCTAGCAATTCTTTGGGTATGATTTATTTCTGTCATTTTTAAAATATTGCATTGCTAAGTATTTAAATTACTTGGGCAGTCAATTTTATTGAATGGTAGAATTCGAAATTAAGTTAATTACATGGAGACCAAAATTAATATAGGATCTACCTATTTTAAAAACGTATACTACATGCAACACATTTTAACATTGCATTAAATTGACAGACTTCATCGAGTTTTTTCATGTCATTAACTTCATAGCTTTAAAAGGGATGATTATGAAATAAATGGGACAATAAACTAAAGTTTTTCTTTTGAGATAGGATGAGTAGGACCTGTAGTTGACATTTACACAAGGCAACTTTTTAATTTATTAAATCTCAAATAAACACTTAATAATAAAATGTTTTACTTTTAAATTCGAAAGATTTCTCTAATATAATTTATGTTTGGATATTATGATTTATTCCATTAATTTATATTTTCTACTTTTGAATCAGCTGCTTTTTTATACAAGAAAGAAAAGGATATTAATTCCAATCAGGCAGTCTTTGTTGTGGCTTGATGGATATCTATGATAATCATTAATTTTCTTTCTAGTTTTCGTAAAATAGTTGTTCAACTTCTGAATTTTATTTGAATATTTGCTTTTGTATTAGTTGACATTATAGACAAGACTTATTACAGATATTTTTTATGTAAAAGCATCAAATATATAAAGTTCATACTATATCAAGTCAGACAAAAATTACTTTTATTAACAAAAGGAACAAATCATGGCTAATTAACCCAATTGTAGTTAACAAACCAATAAAGCATTCTTAATGATAAAAAATTTAGTTAAATATAACTGTTCAAAATTTTCCTCAAGTGCTTCAAATCAGGACCGGATTCTGTATACATTGTGTTTTACATAATGTTTTTAGAGAATGTGGTAGAAGCACTCATGAACCGTGCTTTGCCCTCAAAAATACAAGTAGAATGTTGTCCAACTTGAATCATCCTTTTTAAGAATTCCTGTGCAAATAATCTAACTTATATTAGAGTCTAAATATGTTTTGGTGAAAGTATTTTGTGAAATACATCCTACACATTTCAAAACATAACTAGCAGAATCTGCATGTCATTGATATGATGAACATTAACGAATTTGAAACCACAATAACGATTTATTTCTCTGTTCTCTTATTAGTTTTGTAAGATCTTTGATCATATTCACTTCAGTTATAAATCTTATACTCAATATTATTTTCCACATTTCCATTAATTATTAAGTTCATTAAATGTTAGACTCCTATAAAAATATTTAAGTTGTCAAAGCTCATCATTAAGTTGGTCTTTTTAGTATCGTACTGCCCCTTCCCCAAAAATCAAACCCACACAACAATATTACTGGTTATAACATGAAATAAAGATGTCAAGTAAATAATAAGGATTCTGAACATTTATTCTTCATATGAATGATGTACACTGATAAAAATAAAAATACTGAAAATGAAGATGTTTAAAAAAAGAAACAATGAAATTAAAATATTTGCTGCAATGACGAAATTGTGCAAAAATAATTTTCATCATTCTGGAGTAATGATTCAATTTGAGGCGATGGGGAGGGGGGGGGGGACTTTGCATATTGTTTAGAATTGTTGAAACTTTAGGCAATATGAGTTGTTTTGAATTAAAACTGCCTTATAATAGGATTATTTCGAATTTTGCAGTTACTGTATCAACAAATAGTTATTATTGAGAAAAAACAATATATGATTTAAAAAATGGCATTTATAAACAGAGATTAGTATTACAGAGAGTAAAAGGAAATTTAACATATCAGATGGATCTATGCACTTCAAAAGACAAACATAATTTCTATGAAATTCATATATATTCAAGATCAACATGAAGGAAGGGGGGGGGGGGAATTTAATTTGTAGAATTTTAAAGTTGGTCAGTTAATTTCGAAGTCACATTTTGTAAATTAAGCATATTGGATTTTTTTTCAGCTTCATTTATTGAAAATGCACACATGAACTTTAAAAACAAAAAAATCCTCTCAGCAAACTGGAAGGTAAGAGTAGATTCCTTTATATCCCAGTTACTATTTGGCAACATAAATTGTTGATGTTGGAAATAGTCAAAATTAGGGCTTGAAAGTCACATTTTAGCTCCAACTCTAAAATATTGCAGTTATTGAAAAACTTTAAATACAAAGTTGTTCGTATTAATATGGCACTAATTTGGCTGATGGGATTTATTTTTCTATCTTTAGTATGAAGAAAATTATAACGAAATGAAAATTTTAACCCCACCACCATTTCCACCCCTTTGGAGCTAGATGGGCCATTAACGAACTTGTCCGAGATTTTTACATTTCTAACAACATATGCCAAGCCTGTTAAAACCCAAACAAAATTAATCTAGTTATCCTGTTCCAAGATAACATGGACAAAGCATTGTATGCATATATAAGTATAAACTTTTCAGCAAAGAGTGGTTTTGGGTTCTAGGGACCATGATCGGTGAAAACCCGAAGAAATTTTCCCGGAGTCTTGCCATGAGAACCATTGCAATAGGTAGTCTTTCTAAAGGAATTTACCTAAAAAAAGTTTTCCACATGGTAATTGGTTACATTCTTAAGTGTTTAGTTGGTCATGTGAGAACTGTTTTTCTGTTTACTACACGTGCTCTGTAACTAAAGGTATCTAACTATTAACTAATTTGTATTATTTTGCTCGACAGTATTCAAAGGATCATTGCATATCAAATCAACCAAAAAATTCAATTTGACAACCATTATTCTAGATTTTAATGGAACTTGATAGGGCTGTTCCTTTTATAGCTTTAAGCATTCAAAATGCTTTTGATCTATTGTAAATTATTTAAGACTTACAACCTGTTAAAATTTTTCAGAATGTCACAGAGTTTTTATCTGTCTGATCTATTGAATTGCAACATTCTCTTGTATAGAAAATAAGTTATTTTTATTATTTAACAACCATTTCAATGAAAATTTTTATGAATATACCTTAACATGTAAAGAATCTGGAAGGAATTAAAACAATCTCTATGTATACATAGTCCATAGTCAGAATATATATATATTAAATGGAGGCACATATTTACTATTTTTATTTGTGTGAAAGATGTAACAAAACTCATTGTTAAAAAAAATTTCGAATTCTAGGTCCTTTGAATTTTTTTAAATTTGGAAAGTGTTTTCAAAATTTGGTTGAACATGTATCATGGATTCTTGAGAAAGTGATATTGTGCAAATCAATTGAGACAAACAAAATTTTTTGCATATATTTAATTAGTATTTTATTTACATGCATGGCATTTTAGTGGAAATATACTTTCCTTTAACTTTAATGTTATTTTGTGCATTAAAGTTACTTTTGACATGAATTCTACTAGTTTAGAACATAATTTTTTTATGTTGTCATCAGGGAATGAAACTTTTATGACATTTTCAATCATTGTTTTCCTAGGTTGAACAGTCCATCTTGCTTTTAAGTCACTTTACAATGCTCCACAAATGTGGAAAGAATTACATATGGGAAATTACCAAGCCAATTCAAAAGTGTATTTCCTCAATTGATTTTTTTCCTTCTTCTTTTTACCAGCTTAGAATTTTGACATAAAAATAATACAAGATCTTCTTGAACCACACCAACGAGTTGTATTTTCTAAAATTTATAATTCACTCATCTAGTCTTGAACAGAAAAATCCTCCATTCCCCAAACATCTGCTTTTAAGGGTGCTTAACTGTTTGATTAAGATGTTCTCTGGTAGATTTTCTAGCAATTTACCTTACAAATGTGAATCGCAACCCTTGCGCGCAAAAATATATTTTGGTACTTAATCCAGTCTTATGTAGTCCAGGATTAATATTTCATGGTCTAATAGAAATATTTCCTCTTCAATGCGGATGAAACTGTTTTCAGGCAGGAAATCCCCATGAAAGGATGAATTTTATGTAAAATAAAGCTTGTCTCAATTAATTTGCACAGTGCTTAAGTTCTTCCTGTCATTGTTTTTGGAGGTTTTATGATTACAATGACATGAGAGATGGGTACTGCACATACATCTTCCTTTTTTCGTCAGAGAAGTAATACTGATTATTTCATTACGATGTAAAAACTTTACAGTGACATCTTATTCTTTTGCATTCATCTAAAAAAAACAAGTAAAATATGAAATTCATTCTATTATAGTTTTCTTATAATTAATTGTGTCGAATAAAGATTTAATTGAATTGTGGAACTTGAAATGTAAAAATATAAACACCATGTAATTAAATATTTGAAATACTGGATTCTTTTATGCTTTGTTTTGTCAGTGCTGTTCTTAAAATCCTATGAAGCCCAGCCTTTTAAAAGAAAACTGTGCCTTTCATTTTAGATTAGAAAACATGCAAGAAATTTTAAAATCAAATCCTTCTTAATACCAAGCAACGCAGAATCTTTATATAAATTTTGGAACGTAGTCTTTTAAATTAAGAATTCATAACTGTTGTAAGTGTGAAAAAACATTTACATTGTCTGTAATATATTTTTTAAAACTGTAGTCATTATTTTTTTTGTCTAGATAATTTGGAATAATTTCATTGTTATTATCTTGATTATATAATATCATTATATTTTTCAACATAGTATGTTGCTTCAATATTAGGACAGCTTTAATCTTGGTAGCTCTCTCTGATATTATTACAAGTAGGTTATTTTTCACTCGTATGTGTTTGTTCCACAAATTTTATTATATCTGCAGTTAATTAAAAATAATGCTTTGGCTATTCCTTCTCCTTTAGTAGTGTCTCAGTTTCAATGATTTGTATACAAACTTCCATTTCCAGCCTGTGAATTCAAACTCCATGTTTGCATTTGATAAATTTTACAACAGAAGTATTGATGTGCCTTGAATGGTACAATAGCAGTATTCATTTGACCCTACTAGTTTATTAAAGTAATCATATTTCATTCAATTCCTTTTTTTTTTGTAGTGCTGTACAATTGCAATTTTGAGCTTGCTTTTCTCATTTGATGTCATTATAAGTAGAATTATTGTTGCTGAAGATCTCAATAATATCTTGCAAGTATTCTGGTTGAACAAATGTATTGTCTACAATTTTCCATTTCTATAGAAACCTGAAATTGTGTCTCAAAAACTAATCACATAAAGTAACAGTAATAAAAGTTTAGTGCATTCGCTCTGAACATTAGAATTTTGCCAACTTTCAAAGTCATACACATTGATAGAATTTTTTTTTTTTTTTTTTTTTTTTTTTTTGTGCATCTGTGAACATCTGTTGTCTGGAATAACAGCAGAAGGTATAACAAAAAGAACAGTATCATTGCCAATGGTAAAGATAAATTTTTGAACGAAAGTTTCATATTAAATTTCCACAAATTTATGCATGAGGGAATCATTTACAAATTTTTGATAATATGTAAATTATATAACATTTTTTGACTCCTCATCTCTATTTCTCTCGTTCATCTTATCCTCGTTAGTTTCATCTCCTGTTTCTTTCCTTAGAATAAACGAGAGATCAGCTAAAGCTGATTTTGGCCAACCATCATCTTCGCTGATAGTTCACTGTCACTTTCATCTGAAGCAAATAAAATTGCTTTAATTTCTTCTTCAGTGTGTTCACGATTTCTTTTACTCATAATGAAGAAATAATAAGCGTTTCAATACAAAAATTACTCTGATAATGCACAAACCCGATTCACAGTACGTAAAATAAAGAGTAGAAATTCACAAATGAAGAGAAATTTTCAGAATGGCATTCGAAAAAGGAACTCAGTATTTATGCAACTTATCTCACTCTGTGAAGGGGGCGATAAAAAATATTCCCTTTTTTTTTGTCTTTTAATGCGATTTTGAAAGAGGTAGTTTGTACTTGGCCTCAGAAATTCCGACAGTCCTTTGATGACAGAATAAGACGCTTGGAGTGTAAAACGACTTCCATCTACAGTAACAAGAGTCGTTACACATTTTGTGAGAAAACTGCGATGTGAATAGGCCGCAGTGACAATGCAATAGTTTGTCTTTATATCATTACAATAGTCTTAATACTGAAAAGACTTCTGATGCTTATCCAAAAAATAAACAACTTGCCGGTATCCTTATATATCATTCATCGTTAACAGAGCACTTCAGTGGAAATTTTTTTATAAATGGCCATAAAATCTTTCCAATTTTGAGCTAACAACACATGAAAATAGAAACTAAAACCCTTTGAAAATACAAAATATACGCCAACAGCCTATTTAGTGAATTCCTTCTCAACTCCTACCGCCCTGAGGCACAGGGGAAACTACTGTGAAAAAGCCGCGATTGTTGAAGATAACGAGGATCTCCTGGAGTGTTTAGTCGAGCAGCCGCTTTTATTACCCATCACCCCTAAAACGGCAGCAGGCGCCCCAAACCGACCTACTTGGAAGTTATAGGGTAAATTCTCAAACCGCCCGGCTGGAATTGAGAGGGTTAAAGGCTAACTTTACACTTGTTTTTCCTTTCCTTACGAATGGATCATGATATCTGATTGATAATACCACCTGAAATTTTGATGTACTAGTAATTTGATTAATTGTTCTAGTAACTAGATATCTCCAACTGACCTGCACCTTGGCCTTGTAATTTAAAAAAAAAAAAAAAACTTTTTACATTACGTACATCGCAAATGCGGAAAATTGCCATTTTATCAAATTTTACTTAGTTATATGCATGGCAACAGAGTGATCATCACTCTGGTTTTAGTTTCGTCTTAGTTATATTAACATCCCGATTTAAAGCAACACTAAGGCTATTTTGGGATGGACATCGCAATTAGCATATACCGAGATATTGGCAGACAATATGTAGCCGAAGTATTCTACTAAATAATTTATTTTTGTAATGAATTTTGAATTTCTTGATATTAAATACATCATTTAATATTATTATATTTGTGGTAACTATTATTATGTTAGTAGTTATGTAGGTAAGTACATATTCCATATTTATTAAGTTATAATAAATATTGTTGACCTATGCCACTGGGTGGACCACAACACCTTGAAAAATTAGAAGTAGGCTGAAAAATTCTGCCCACCCCTGGTATACATTAACTGTATAACCACAAAAAGAACCCTATCGGAGTGAGATCAAGTTAATGTAGAACAATTGAACACAACATCTTCAACTTAAACATTTATCACCATAATTCCTTCAAAACAGTCTCAAGACGAGATGACAAGGCGCTTTATCTTGCTAGAAGTACCATTCATCATTTTCAAAGATCTCTTGAATGCTTGCCGTTACACAGTATTGTTATAAGTTCATTAGTAATGGCATTCTCTAAAAATTATCTACTTAATCAAAACACTAACAGGCAACACTGCAGAATTGACTTCTGATAAATTCAAAATGTTCCACTATTGAATGGAAATTTATGATCAAGCTATAATCATTGTTGACTAAATTATTTAAGTAAATAATATTAGTTTAATGTTAAAAATATTTAATTAAATAATTAGAATCATAACTTTCGATAAGTGTTAAGATTCTATATACGGTACATTCCCGAGTATCCGGCCTAATGTGGCGGAAGGGTAGGCCGTATAACAAAAAAGCCGGATAGGCCGGAGTTCTAGGAACTTTTTTTTTTTCTTTATCCACCAGTACCAGGTGACAAAATTTTTATACCAAAACTCATGGCTATAACACGTATTTCCTCATTTCTTTTTGAGTACTAGGCTCACCCTTTATCTCAAGCCAAGTAGAATGTGAAAGCGGTTACGGCGCAATGAATCTTAGAAGCAGTTGCTGGTAACGAGTTAAAATAGAAGGTTCTATACAAGTATTTTATATATGTTTATATATTGCACTGCATGTTTTAAGAATTTATTGAAGAAAAAGTAAGTTAAAGGATATAAACTGCTCACCTTTTAACATCAGTTCTGTAATCTTCACTGTGATATACTTAAAAAAGTATTAAGCATACCCCAAGAACAATTTACGAATACTGTACGTACTATGCAGTTATGATAAGGAAATGCGGCAACAACTAAGTTCCGTTACACACTGACGAAATAATGAACAACAAACAGAATGCTGCTCTTTCTTCTGTCACAACTTGTACTTTGCACACGACACGTAGGAGAATCGTAGCAAACGTCTGCTTCCAGTGCCTTGGCAGTGTTGCCAATGCAACGCCTTGCCTCCCTCATTTAATTATGATGAAAGAAAATTAGGCCGGATAGTACGGAAGCTGGATAGTCGAGAACCGGTACAACGGGAGTGTTCTGTGTTTATTTATTAATTTCAATAACGAAACGTGAAAGTATGATTGTTTATGTAATTGTTGTTCAAAGAATGACAGTATATTCAAAATGCGTTTCGAATTTCCTGTTGAATTATTAAAAGGTCCTCGAATTTTTTTTTCGTAAATTAAAATTTTATTAAATCACTTGAAAAACCGTTGATGTGCAGGTATGTCATTTATTTCCCATGGCTAGTTTTTTTTCTAAAACTATTTATTTTGCAAAGAAATCATACTACTTATTCCTAAATGCCAATCAGATTAAAAGTATTGTTACGAATCCGTAATGCTGCTTCCCAGCAAAGTTGGTTCCATCATCGGAAAGAAAGTTTTACAGTCATCTGTATGGGACGGAGTCCGGATGTCGCGTCGAAGGTCCCAGAGCTTGGCGACCATTTGGAGACTTTGGCGCCAAAATAGATTATACCCGAAACATCGAGAATTTTCCCGATCCGTCCAGTAGGAACCGAGATACGCCTCGAACGTTCCTGATTGGTTGAGAGGCTTCTAGCCCCGCCTCCTGATACCTATAAAAGGGTCTGCAGCTGCCAGTCAGAGTAGTAGTAGTCGGAAGCGACAGAGCAGAGAAGTCGGAATCGACGGTGGAAGAACTGGTCTTCCAGGGATTAGCAGAGCAGCGACGGAGTCAAGCTAGTACTGAACTAAGCTGTGCGCTACTGTCTGCAGATAATTGTCTTCTCTGTGTTGTATATAGTTGTCGTCTTTGTGCTGTCCTGTGTGTCTTCGTGTAAATAAACGTCGTTGTTTTTATTCTACTGCTGATTGAGCGTTCTCCACACCATATAACTTCCGCTATCCAAACGAACCCCGGAAATTTCGTAACAGTATTTAAAAAAAGGCTGTATCACATAAGTGTAATTGTTTTTGTCCGTTACGTTAATTATTAATGTTTTAAAATTATGAATGAATATTAATTATTTTAATTAATATTATGTCATTAATTATTATGTATGTGATAATTATTATTTTATAATTATTTTATGTTTGTGATTTTAATGAAAAATATGTGAAAGCTTATTTAGATAGAAGTGACATTAATTTCCTCATCAGAATCAGTAATCTGTAATAATCAAAATATCTGATTATTACAGCTAAAATGTTTGGTACTGAAAGTTCAATTTTAATCAATCAATTCTAAGTCTCTAAATGAGACATCTTTTGGCTACCTATTCACACAATATCCATTTCCACGATCTTAGTGACAGATTTTTCAATCAGAAGCTGACTTACAAATTTTAAGAACTCAAATATTTTGTATATTCTTCTTTTCTTTTCTTTCTTTCTCCTTTTTTTATTGTTATTTTTTTGAGAAACGAAATAAAATTAAAATTCTAGAGCTGAACATGACATCTAATGATAAGGACGGTGATATTAATACGTTGTAACATTCCCCGTTTCCCAGTACTGATTTACAGCCAGCTGTGTCGTCGCTGTTAATTACTAAACTCCTCGAGATAGCCAGATGGTGGATATTTTCACCTGGGTGGCCTCGCATCTGTTCATTAGCGACTACAGTGAAAGACCACATGTGGGGATTCCTCGTCCAAGGGATATTGATAGTACCTTAAAAGAAAAAGGGGTGTCCAAACATCTGGATGCTAAATGTTTCTCATTGTGAAAGGGCTATGATAACTCCGTGTTCCAGAATAGTCAGTTATGAAAGATGCACCACTAAAAGGACCTTCCCACGACCTACTGGCGCCGCTGAGGGAGCATATTGCTGAACCCCAATTGGCCGAAAGAGAGTTCAAATGACCAATGTAAATTAAGAGGCGGAGATTGTCGCCGAAATAAAGTGCGGAGATTTTTTTAGAGAGAGGAGAAGAAACGAATTGCAGGCAGACTGTTGAACTACGCCCACGAGTTCGGAGTCCGAGAACTGCCCCTGGAGTGGTCGTGTTGACTAACAACCTGTTAGTTTCCCGTGGTGTTGTTTCTCCGTATTGATGGAGAACTGAGTTTGAAGATAAACCTTCGACTGTTGTGACACCTACTACATGTGTAAATAACTATTTATGTAACCAAGATTAGAACAAGTTGTTCTTTTGTATATATAGGGCTGTAAAATAAAGAATTGTCTGGAAATTCTGTTTCGTTATTTGATCAGTCTAAATCAAGACATTACAACGTTGTGGGGATAATAAAGATGCTGGTTCAAAAAGGCTTATCACTAAGAGGCTCGCCTTCTTTGGGTAATTGTTGTTCCGAAATTTCCAAGAACATTTATTCTCTATCAATTAATTCTCCCCTGCACATTCTACTCTCTGTACAACAAGCGAGGGAGCTCTCTATGAGAAGCTATTGTTGCACAATTTGCTTTTTGCTTCTCATGTGTAGCCGAAAAACCCCATTGTTGACCGTGCGTAGGGACTCGGGTACAACAGGAAGAGTTCAAATTGTCCTAAATCCATAACAATTTAAACGATACATTCAGTTAAGATTATTTAACAGTGGTGAAGAATAAATTTAATTTAAATTACAATAATCGAAATTTACTTGACTAATTCTAAAGTGTATATTTAAGCAAATCATATCATACAAGTGTCGATGCTTTTATCCTTAAACTAAGCAAAATTTCTGTCTTATGAAATGCACAACTAATTTAAAATATATAAATGACAGAAATTATCGAAATCACTCATCTACATATTATACGCATCGATTGTCAAATATAATCCTGAAATATAGATTAGCATATGCTCATCATAACAGTAAACATAGACTGACCACTCCGCCCGCCCGAAGGCACACTGAAAAACTTGAATGACCGAACCGCCGCAACAGCAACACTGGCGGGAACTGTGATTGAGTCCTACGGGCCATCACCGGTCACTGTACAACCCTTCCCTAAGGAAGTACGTCCCGTCATCGATGGGAGGAGCCAGACACCACCTTTTTGTATATCCATAGGTGTGGCGAGAACCAACTACTGTGCCGTAAGCTTCTGATCCTCAATTAAGAGATGCACCCCACCCCCTCATGGGACTCCTGATAATTGTAAAGAAAAAAATTATTAGCTTTAAAATTTCTAAATGATATTTAACATTATAATTTAATAGTTACAAATACTTTAATCTAATATAAAAAAATTACTTTCCTGCGATGAGATACGCAATAAAGCATATCTATAGCTTTAGAAATTATAAAATTTCTTAAGCAAAGTATGCACCTTACCTTAAATTACTTTATACATAAAACTACACAGAGAATGAAAAAGAAAATTTAATTCGTAGGCTATAATAACATGTACTAGCTTTTCATATCCTAGGAGTTAAGAAAAATCCTTTATTAAAAAAAATCTATCTGATATATAACGATATTTTTCAACAGAAGAAAAACAAACAACTTTAAGATTTGATGAAACAATAAAATAAATTTTATTTAAATTTCAACATTGAAAACTATTGATAACAATCATATCTAGAAATATATTTTAACATTTGTTAAAATTAAGAAAAAATTGCACAATTGTTTATATTGCTGAAAAGATAATTTTTCGATTTTCTTTCACGCCATCATAAAAAACCATGTAAAAAATATTTTTTTAAATAAAATTTCCCTATGTTATCTTGTTTGATTTATAAAATTTCGTTTCATATTTAATTAATTGCAATTAATTTTATTAGTAGTATGAAGCATCTGGAGAATAAAAGTTTAAAAAAAAACTTTCTTCTCTCCAGAGTGCAACTATTCGATTCCTGAATTCCGCTCTCTCTGATAATAGACATTTACCGGATCTTTCCCCTCTTGCTGAAGCCACAGGCCAGACGACGACGAGACAGCCACAACGAAAGTCAAGCGCATTCAATTCAGTCCTATTCAATTTTTTAAAAAAATTCTCGAAAATCGAATAAGGGAATAACTGAATTCCGAATTTTCAGTTTCTATCACACCTGGAGGGCAACAGTCTGAAACGGCAGTTTTCTTTGACGGCCTCACAATTGCTGTACCCCTATGCATGTGTTTAAAAACTTCTAACGGTAAAGCCATCCATGACAAGTTGTCCAACTATTCAATAAATTATTCCCAAAATCTATATTGGTAGAGTTTTGAGTAAGACTTTTGGCTGCAAAAACTCCACATGTTATTTCCTTATATTTTCCGGTTTGTTAATTTTATATATAATACTAATTGGTACCCGGCACGCAGCTGCCGCAGAAGAAATAATTTTGGAAATATCACTTGAAATTTGAAATAGCTATTTTGTTTAATCAGGAATGATAGAAAAAAAAAATTATATTTATTTTCTTGTCGGCAATGAATACGTTCATTGAAATTGAATGATGTATAAAGGAGAAGTATAAATAATATTAATTTTATTTTTTGACTTTATTATTCAAGTGCTTTAGGGTAGACAGTATTTTTTTTTGTTTTTCCGGCTTCAGCAAAAACAAATGAATTTCTTGACTGTCCGGCACGTGAGCATCCACCATACAGTTGGTCATGTGAAAAGCATGGATTTTCTAGGTTCAATCCACAGACTTGAAGTGATCGACTTTGCGCCTTATTGATGATCACCGAGAATGCAAGTTCAATGGGGAACTGCAGTCTTTTGAAATCAAAAGGCATGTCGGTGGAAATAACGGGAATGCGTAGAATGAGCACATCTTCTCCATTCGGTTTTCCGTTAGTTACCTTGATTCTTACCGCATGTTGGTCTTCTGATTCTGATGCACGTAGGGATTGCAATATCGGACCAAAAGTTAAATACCAGTAATTTTAGGTCTTAATACCGGGATACCGGTTTTAATAACGGTAGTAGAAATTTTAGAAAAAGAAAGAAAACACAAGTGTTTCTTTGTTTTATTTGCCAGTTTTATTAGAGAGTGTAAATATCACAAAGAAATAATTTTTAACTTATAAATTATAACAGTATATAAAGAGTTACAAAAAATTGTAAATATCACTATTTAGTCTGTGGTACTTTTACAAATTTTTTTAATGTGATCTTAAAAAAACAATGCATTAATTGTACTGTCATTAAGCCTGGAACGTAATTTCGTGTAAAATTACCAGCTGCCGAAAACGCTCTTTCGGCATCTACACTAGCTGGAGGTACTGTTGTTAGCAATGCGCGATATATTTTTTCCAAGTATTTACCTCTAAATCCCTCATCTTCAAATAAATCGATTTCTCGTCGGATGGTTTTGCATATAGCTGATTTCTGTATTGTATTTTGGTTTGTTGAATTTTTTTTATTGATCGCTAATTCTAATTTTTGCTCAAGAGACAATTCCTATTCACTATCGACAATAGTGTCATCATAATCTTCTATAACTGTACCGAATTCTTCTGAATGTGGATAGATTTGTAGAAAAACCTATCCACATTCAGATTATTTAAAGAATTTTAAGAAAATTTACTATAAACTTGATGAGATTTGAATTCATTAGTCTCTTTTCTCCTTTTTCATTTTCATTTTTAAAATCATTATAATTATGTAAATACTGTAAGACATTTTCTATTTCGGTATATCTTTCTTCTGTGTGATTTTTCAATGTAATATACAATTCTTCAGATAGTGATGTGTGCTGCTCTTTCAGTGACTCAACATGAAATTTATTGTTGCATTAGCTGTTAATAAATTGAAATCTCTCCGACGTAATGCCTCAACATCCAGTTTTAATATTAAGTTATAACAACCTGTTCTAGATATTAAGTCGAATTCACTATCTGAAAAATTAATATGCTGATTTAAGTCGATTATTGCTTTTTGGATTGGATTTCTCAGTTTCAAAAATCGTTCCATCATTAGAAGTAAATGTAAACATCTCCTATCATATTTCCTCTCACCCCTATTTTGTAGAATAAAACCCGTCCTAATGCATGCGCAAAAGCGCGGAGGGTTTACAATCCGTTGTGAAACAGTATTTTATCACTTCTCTTGATTGTACGATGCAACTTTGTATTCACAGTCTACTTAATTTCGCCCGTTAGGGAGACATAAAAACAAAAACGTACACTATTTTGCTATGTTGGTGATCCCTGAACATATAGTGGAGATAATTTTAAGAATTTCTAGTAAATACCGAAAAAACGGTATTTAAACCTGTGAATACCGGTATTACAAAACTGTACAAATGGCTCGCAATACAGGTATATGTATACCGGTATTGCAATCTCTAGATGCACGTGAGCGGGCAGCACATTAACGTTATCTTTCGATTCTTGCCACATGTTGATCTTGTGATTCTGAAGCAGGTGAATTTCAATTCGTAAACAACCTTTTTCATTGTTCATTTGTCGTTCCTTGTTTGTTTGAGAAGCTCGAATTTGCTTATTTCAGCGTGCTGCGGTGATAGATCTACTAAGTGACGAAAGTTTGGGAGGCATATTTTTTTAATGAAGCGATTCACTGAATAAATAGAAAAATTACTGTTTATACTGGAAAATTTCTATTATATATAACTTACCTTGATCAGCATCGATAATAATTATTATATTTTGTAAGTGTGAGATAAACTCTGAATAATATGTGCAGTTCGGCTAGCCAAAATATTTTGTACGCTGAATGACAATATCTTGTGTAGATGACAATTCATTAAAGAAAAGAAAAGAAATTTGCGCTTGCACTAAATATTTTTGATTTCATTTCACTCACATTGATTGGCATTAATGACAATTTTATTTTGTATGATATATGTGCTATTAACACCGAATGACGTGTGCCGTTTACTGTTCGTTTTTTGCCGATTATAAATTTTAAAATATTGTTGAATTATAGAAATGTATGAAATGATTTGTTTGTAAATTTTATTGTGCTCAAAATAAATGCTAATAAATGTACTATGTCTGTAAAAATCACATAAATGCATGCAATAAGTTGGCAAAATTTTATCGCAATCGGATGAACGGTACGGTAGTGCATAAAATACCAACAAACAAAAATTCATTTTTATATATTAGATATATTAATTTTAAAAGTGGCAACCCGTTCAGTAAAACTACTGTTTAGATTTTCATTTACTACTTACGGTCAACGATGTACTTTCGAAAAATGAATATCGAAACTGTGGCCCTTCCCTCATATTCTTTTGAAATATAAATTTCCTCTCTTTTTATTCCGCATGTTTCATATTCGTAAATACGGAAATTTGCAAACGATTTTTCAGTCACTTCTTTGTGTGTTAGTGTTTTGAAATTTTGTAGTTATTGGTTGTTCCTGATGAGAGTAAAATATTTTAATAATTTTAGAGTTCTCAGTTACCAATTAATATATTAATTTAGCTAAAATAGTTTCGCAGAGAAAGAAAAATGTGAATATTAATTTGAAAAACACGAATTCGCAGATTCTATAATATTAGTGACCAAGAATTATGAAATATATTAAGTTATAAAATATATAAGAATTATATTAGAAAATAACAAAAATAAAAATTGACATCGGAAATAAGGTTTTCTATATCGAAAATAAAGCAATATTATTAAGAAACGAAACAAAATGCACTCGTGGAAAAGAAATTCTGGGAGTTTCATTGAAAATTAAAATTTAGCATAGATGTGATAAAAATTCCAATTTATTGAGAATGTTTTAATCAAAATTTCACGCTTTCATCTTTTGTTTTGACATCCATATTTTTAATAAAGACATTAACTGAAGTAAGAAATTGCAAATATTATAAAAAAATTTTTAGAACAGAAATAATACTAATGAGAAACCAAAATATTTACAACTTTACTAAAATATTACATATATAGATTATGTGCTTAGAAATCTAGAATTTTAATAGAAGGCGATTTTCTTATTTTAGATTTTTGTTCCAGGATAAAACTGTAATAGGCCACAATGAATAAATTAGACTAGAATAGAAATTGCAAAATAATAAATATCAAAAAACCTTTTGTTACGTCATGGCATGCAAGGGTGCCACCTTTTACAATTATGATCTTGTACATTCGAATGCTGTCACCCGTTGGGAGCAGTTGCACAAAATAAAGCCTTAATAACTATAACGTCATCCGTATTTTCTACTACTATACATCCGTTTATAATCGACGATAACATTGGTCAAAAGCGAGCCGGAGCAAATACCATGGATAAAAAAAATAGAAAAAAGCGATGAACAAGATGAGGTTTCACAAAAGAAACTGAAAGGCTCGATAAAAACTACTCTGAAAAGAATCGAAACTTTTAATGCCGAAAAGTCAGCTTCCAAGGACGCAATGGAATTAGAAGTGAAATTAAGGAAACTTGGACAATTGCAAGCCCAGTTGGACAAGATATCCGAACAATATTCTGGTATTCAAACAGCGGAAGATATAGAAACCATCCTAGAAGATATTGAAAAAATAAATATACGGATTGAAGAAACAGAGATAGGTCTGAAAATATTATTAAATTCAATTAAAAATGAATTGAAAATAAACTCTGTTTCAAAGGATAATGCAGTAACTAAAATCCGACTTCCGGAAATTCCATTACCAGTATTTTCTGGTAAAATAGCTGATTTTGCAAATTTTAAAAATTTATTTGTTAATTTAATTAGCAACAATGAGCAATTAAATGATTCTCAAAAGCTGTATTATCTCTGTGCATGTTTAAGAGGAGAAGCTGAATTATTAGAATCATCTAGTGATAACTTTCATAGTCTTTAAAGCATTATCAGATCGTTATGAAATTCAACGTCAATTGATAGACTCTCATATACTAGAAATAATAAATTTTGGGAAAATTCGTAGTGAATCTGCTCAAGAACTGTTCGCTTTAATGGACTGCATTAATAAAAACATCAGAGCGTTAAAGGTTCTTAAATTCAAACAAAATAAGCTAGCCGATTTAATGCTAGTAAACATCATTCTACAGAAAGTAACAAAGAGTCAAGGAAGCAATTCGAGCTTTCTCTAAATGCAGCAAAAATTAATGCATTTGAAAATTTGATGAATTTTCTAGAAAAGCAAAGCTTTTTGTTAGAAAGTATTAACCGTATTCCCGAGTAAATACGAACGTCTACAAAATACGATCGTATCTAAAAGAGCGAAAACACTTATAGTTAATAAAAATTCAATGCTAAAGCTTGTATTTTATACCAAAGCTATCACGCACTATTTAGATGCGTTACTTTTCAAAATATGTCTATCGAGGACAGAAAGGATTTTGTTAGGAATAACAAATTATGCATTAACTGTCTTAAACTTCATCCGTTGTTATGGAAATCAAAATATTCTTGCAATATTCCAAGTTGCAGTAAAAGGCATAATTTACTGTTACATAGTGAGTCAGCTGAAATTCAAGCTATCACTTCAGATTCAAAGGCACGGGCGAGCGAAAGCCAAACAGATGCTGAAACGAAACCGAAACTAATTATACAAACCGAAGTATCTGTTTTGACATTGAATGCGAGAGATACTAAACGAGTGATAGAAGCGAATAAATCGATTGTATTAAACACTCATCTTATTTATGTGAAAACTGCAGATGGTCGCAGAGTTCAATTAAGAGGGCTTTAGACAATGCTTCGATTTTATGTATTCTTCGAGAAGATGTAGCTAGAAAATTGGGAATCAAATTAAAATCTATAAAGCAAGGTGTAACTGGTATAAATGGAATTACGCAGTTTATTAAACTTGCTGCTAACATTGAAATATCCGGAATGGGGAACTTGCGCTCAATAAATTATCCCATACCCCTGTCTTTTCCGCTTGCATTGTAGGTTTACTGGGATTTGGACCTTTGGCAAGAAAACTTGGCATGCATCTAGAGAGGTGACGGTTTATTCGTAAACCCAGTTTTGCATATTTAGTAGCATTTCCGGTCGGGCTAATTGGTGATAATGGAAATGCAGAAGTAAACTGCACAGCATCCTGTGAAAATATTTATCCAAAGGAATCGAAGCTAAAAAATTTCCATTTTGGAAATTAAATAAAGGTGGAAATACAAAAATAAATAAAAATCACAAATTTTATTTTCAAGTGCAGGGCCAGAAAAAAAAATTAGAAAACACAATAATAATGTTGTCGTAGCTTTTTCCGCTCTGGATATTTTTATAACTGTATTTTTTAAATATATATATAATTCAGAAATCGATGCTATTTTGTCTGTATATTTTTTTTGTAAAAATTTTATTTGATCTTGCATTTATGAGATCTTGTACATACATTTATCTTATTCATATATCTTGCAATAAATGATAATTTATTCTATTATTAATAGAAAAGTAAAACTGTTTTTATCAGAAAAATAAATAGCGGAATTAAATTCATTTAAAAAGAAGTAAGATATAAGAGAATCTATAGCTGTTTTATTTACTAATATTTGAACAATCTCATATTTCTGAATAAATTTTCTTAAAAATCGCTATTATCTATACTCATAAAAGGGAAAAAATGTATGTTTGTGTATATATATTACAATAGTTCACTAAGCAATATCTTTATTAAAAAACTAGCCGCCTCTGGTGACCAGCAGTTCGCCAGTATAAAAGATCTCTAAAATTTTCAATTGTATATTTTTTGTCACTTGATCTCTTAATAGCTTTTTCTTCAAAATATTTAGCTATCAAAGTTTCAGATTTTGATAGTTATATAATTAAGTCATACTATTATGTAGGCTTTAAACAGTTCTGTTCATTGTATTACTTACTAATTTCTGTCAGAGCTCATAAAATTTGCACGTTAAATTAGAATGGAAATGTTAAACTGCAATTTATATAAAAACATTTTTTACTGAAACCAAGCACATCTTTTTTTGAATATGAAAATTGAATGCAGAGTCACTCAGCATTGAAGTTGTATATGCAATGCAGAATAATTTTAGTAATTTATATAATATCTTTAAGAAGTGTTCAACAAAAATTTCTCTAATTCGTTGTAAAATTCAGTTTTTAGTTTTACTTTCAAAACATTTAAATGATGAAAATGAAAATATTTTATTTGACTGCAGTCAATAAATGTTCTTATGAAAAAATTATGAAGTTTAAATTTTACACAATTCTTTTGTCCTAAGGAGTCATATTCTGCGAAATACTCTTAACACTTCAACTTTTAACTCAAGTTCAATAAATAAACTTTCTATCTCCTGCGATCAAATCTGTCAGTTTTTACATATCAATATTAGAACAATCCATATTTTCTTAATCATAGACCAATCACTCGAGAAACCCTGGTAAAAGATTGGCGTATCTTCTTTGAAATGGTCTATGAAGTGTTCTAAAATCGCCAATTTTTATAGAAGAACGATATTCAAATTTCATAAATTATTTAGTTTTAGTGAATTATTTAGTTGATTGAAGTTCAAAGATTTTTATTTAACCCTTAGGGCTCCGAAAAGTGATTAGATGCATAAATATTTGCCGAATAAGAGGACTTATTCATTGCTCACGAAAAATTAATATATATGAATTTTCCCGGAAAATTAATTTACATATTTTTACCATTCTTAAGTATTTTTACCAATCAAAATTTAAGAAAATAATTAAATAAAACGACAAAATGATGCATTGCCTTGAATGGCGCCTGAGAGGAGGATCGGAGTGCTAAGGGTTAAAATATTGATGCCTCAAAAAAATTTGTTAAATATGATTCAAAGGTTAATGTAAAAGGGTAAACATGTAAAAGGATTACAAAGGGTTATGTAAAGGACCTATGTAAAAATTTAAAATTCTTAATTCATCGGAGCATTTATTTACTCAAGTTACATAAAATATAATTATTTAGTCCATTTAGACCATTTTGTTAGTAGTTGCGTGCCCCCGAATAAAATTAACTGATGTGCGCCGATTACAGTGATTATCCTATAGATATATTAAACCATGTTTGCCTTAAATTTAATTGTTTGATTTAATTAATAATATAGATATTGTAAAAGGTCATAGAAATCTTTTCCTCCATTTACTTTTTAAAAAATATATTTCAAATTTTTTCGCTTCATACAGACACTTGCTGAAATTTACACTTTTATATATTTAATTTACAATAATAATTGATTTATTTTTTTAATTTGAACTTCTGTCAATTTGAAGGCAACAGGTTGATAAAAGCTAATTTTTTCCCATTGACGTGCTCGTGCAGATTAAGTTTTATTTTTATTTTGTGCGAAATACATTGTTAAAAAATATGGTTAAAATATTTCTTTAAAAACACGTTAAAAATAGAAACTTAATTTGTAGATTAAAGCATTGATATCATTAAAAAGATAATTTTTTGAGTTTTATCTTGATGTTAAAATCAATTTTGTACTGTAATTTTTTCGGAAGTAATAGCGTTGTAATTTTTAGAAAGTGTACCCATTTTTAAATTCTGTTACTCCTTAATGTAATAAATTATTGTATGTATAAGGATCAATGTTAATAAAATTAATTAATATTAGATAAGAATATTATCTTTAATGCTCATAAACAATGCTGAATGAGAAAGTTTTTGTATTAGTTGAAATTTAAACACTTTCATTTTTCAAGTTCCCATTTTTGTTGAGATTACTGAAAATTAAAAGAGATGCATTGCACAAAAAGCGGAATAGTATAAGGTTTTTAGTACAGTAGTAAATGTTACATGTCCAATAGAATTTGAAGTTCAATATGCTCTTTTGAGTAAGCGATCAAGAACAAGCTAAGTAAATTTTAGCAACCATAAATCTGAATTATAAAATTAAGTTGGTCACTGCTTTCATAAAAACTTTTAAAAAATGCTTTTTAATGCCTCTTCAGTCCTAATTTTTTAAAAACTGGTTTAAAAATTTGATTTCAAGATCTTTTAACTTTGTTACATCTCAATAGTTTGTAGAAAAAAATATTTGCTGATCAAATAATTTTAAGTCCCATAATTTTAAGGTACACATATGTGTACCTCGGGTCTTAAGCAAGTCAAAGTATCCTCGACAAAAAAAAAAAAAAAAAAAAAAAAAAAAAATTAATTTTCCTGTTTACTTAATAGCTATATTTTTCATATTCTAAGGCCTTATAAATGAAAAAAATACAAAATTTATCATATTAATAATCTATTAAACCTTATTTTGAAGGAAATTTCATTTTTTTTTAATATTACGTAAGTAGATACTGCATTTTGAGCACTTGACTCTTCTCCTAGATTTACATCCTGGATACCTGCATTTTGATACTTACTTATCGCCCATGTAATGTTGTAGATGGCTTGATATATCTAGTCTTATTTCTTTTTAATTGGGAAGAGACAATTTTTCTTGCTCTTTTAGAGGTATTTTCACCAGATGGTGGATATGAAATTTCCAATGGTCTTGTAGTTGCATTTCCATCATTTGATGACCCTTCTTCTATTAATTTGTTTTCATTGAAAGATGATTTTTTTAATTGTTCTTGGTTTCCTTTGTTGCTGATGATGAGAATTCCCTCATATATCAAAAGGGACCGAATTATATGCATTTGAAATTTCAATAAGGTCATAAAATTTTCGGCTTCATTCCCGATAGCTCAACTTGTCACTTTGCCACCATTTTATAGTATATCAAGCAGTTGACAACTACTAAATCTACAAAATGCGTGAATACTCGCGTCAGTCATTTTTGTAATTACTGCATACCGATAATATGCAAAATATTGGTTGATGCCTCCCATATTATATGTTTTTAAAAAAGCAGATTATTTTATATCAGCTTTTTGTTTCAATTATTTTGTCTATCTTCTGCCTATTCCAATTGACTCATTACCTTTACATGTGGATAATAGTCACGGATTTATTATGTTTCTACTTGACAAGGCACATTTGACAATCGTCTGTGACCCATTCATCCTATTTGCCAGGTTTCATTATTTTTGATATATGAAAAATTCTATTGCTTCCCCTAAAATCACTTTTTCCTAAAAGCTCAGTAACCTCCTTTTGAGTTAAAGCCACTTGAAGTGAAAAAAATATTATTAGCTTATAAAATTCTGTATATTCTATACATGATGTCGGTTTGAAATATCAATTACTGACTACAAAACGGCTATAAAATTAAATTTCTTGCTAAAGTTAAAAAATAAATATTTTTAAATTTATATTTTATTACATTACAGAACATAAGAATTATTTATTATAAAGAGATATATAATATATTCAAGGATAAGAAATGGCAATTTGAAAACAAGCGCTCAAAAGATAAGCAGCGCAATGGATCGCAAGCAGTCAGCGAAAACGCCCGAGGTACACATATGTGTACCTTAGTTAAATTTGTATTTTCACCGATTCTATTATAGATAACAAGATATAATTTGGTAATGACTTTAATCAGATTCTTAGTATTATATAAAAAATATATACAAGCGTTTATTTTAATAATAGGTATTAAAAAATGTACTTATATTTGCTGTGTTTTCGGTTCAACGCCATTTTCATTATGTTTCTAATTAATAGCGATGGATATGAAAAAAATATCAAACTTTAGTGTTATTTATTAATGCAAAATGGAAGCTACATTCATAAACGTTGAAATGCATGCATTATTTCGTCAAAATTTAACTTTACCGGATAAGAAAAATGAAAAAAATTGCAGGTACACATACGTGTACCTCGGGACTGAAAAGGGTATTAGCATTTGTGTAAGAATATATTTTACAACTATTTTTCTTCAATTCATGGTTATATAGGAGTAATCATAATTTCTATTTTGAAAAAAGCTACATTCCTACTAAGTTATTTAATTGAATCTCTCAAAACTTTTTTTAAAATTTTAGTTACATACAAATGAACAAAAATTTCTCATAAGCTTTCAGAAATGCGGAACAGTCTTGAATGTGCTGAATGTCAGAGAGAGAAATGTTTGCAGTTAGTTTATTCTTTTTTTTTTGTTGTTAAATGTAAGGGTCCATATTATGCATATTGTGAAATATTGAAAAAGAATTATTTAGAAATTATATTCATTTTTTAAAAAATATCTAACGCCTTTTTATTATTTTCCTATTATTTTTTTTTATGTAGCACGTTTAGATGTTGCATTTAAATGTCGTTTGCGGTACATTGGATTATGTATAGTTAAATCTGACAGTAAATAAGCTAGAAAATGAAGTAATATATTTCAGATTTGAAGGAATTTCAGTAATTATCAATATTTTCTTATTGAAAATATGTTTTTTTCCCTCTCCTGAGAATTAACCAGCAGCTGTTTTTAAAATTATTAATATGATTCCTGTCATTTATTTTAGCCAAAACGTTTATTATTTTGCAAATAAATAAATAAACCCTTATTTGAACAGCTTTAACATAAAAAATACATTCGCTCATTTCAAGTATTAGCTTGTGGAATGTATATACATAAAAGCATACATACATACAGAAAGAACTAAACATTATTGATATCCATTTAAATTTGAATTTAAAGCCCTTTCTATGTATTTTTTTCATTTTGTTAAATAAAGTTAAACCGTAAGAGATATAAAGATTAAATCTTCATAAAACTAAAAATTATAATTCATTTTATTAGATTAAATTTGTATTATGCTCATCAGAATTATAATTTTTATAAATGTCTTCCGTGAGGGAAAATTATAAACGTGTTCCTTTTTAATAAATACATTTTTAAAGCAAATTTCTCACACTTTATATTTATTATTTTCGACACTCGTCTGAAACGTCGTAAGGGTCATCAGCATTTTTCTCACGGAAGTTTCGTTTCGTTATCAGAGACAAGGAGTACCATTCTCGCTCTCATGGTGATTTGATTACCATTTGGCGTACATTGCAAAATCCCCAAATCTTACATGCACATATAAAGTTTATAATGGGGTAGCCTTTTTTAAGGCTTGAGCGGAAAAGAAACCTTTTAATGAGGTAGGGGAAAATTTATTGAGCGCAAGTACCACACAACCGAAATATCAAATCGAGATTATTCATTTTCACACATGGTGAAATTTTCTATTCTTCCTAAAATAACCAATGGGATTCCTGTATCGAAATTAAATATATCTGAATCAAATATTCCCTCTTCAATTGAACTAGCTGATTTTAATTTCCACACACCAAGTCAAATTGCTATACTATTAAGAAGTGAGCTGTTTTTTTTGAGATTTTAAAACCTGAGCAACTTCGTCTGCAAAATGGAGATGTAATATTACAAAATACAAAAGTTTGGTTATATGGTTACAGGCATTCTTCCTCAGTTACCTTAACAAACCAATTGTTATCTCGTAAGTGAACCAAATTTAGATGCAGCAGTTAAACAATTTTTTGAATTGGAATCATTGCCGAGTAATTCTAAAGAAATAACAAAGAGTGAAGAAGAAATTTATTGTGAAGAGCATTTTGTTAAGATTTATAGTTCAGATACCCATAAAAGAAAATGTAAAATCATTGTTAGGAAATTCCAAAGAAAATGCAATCAAGTGCCTAAATGGTATCTGAAATAAATTGAAAATAATACTATGGAAACCTTGTATAAGGAATTTATGCAAGAATATGAGATTTTAGAACACATGGAGGAGATTAAAATTGTTGATAGCAATGTGAACTATTACATTCCCCACCATGCGACATATAAACCTGAGAAAACGGCAACTCCCTTAAGAGTGGTTTCTGATGCTAGTGCAAAAACAACAAGCGGATATTCTCTGAATTCCATTTTACTAAATGGTGGAGGCATTATTGAGCAAGATCTTTTTTCCATAGTAAGTAGATTCAGAAAACACAAATACGCATTTAGTGCAGATGTTAAAAAAATGTACAGACAAATACTTATCGATCCAACTCAAAGAGACTTACAGCATATTGTCTAGAAAACAAGTGCTGATGCTCCAGTGAAGATTTACAGATTGTCTACAGTAACCTATAGATTAGTTTCTTTACCATTTTTGGCTACTAGGACCTTTAAAGGCGTTATCAGATGAGGGGGAAAAAAGGACTTCCTTGCAGATGTGATTTGTTCTGATTTCTACATGGATGACATTCTGTCAGGTGATGCAACGCTAGAAGATACTAAAAATCTTCAAACCCAAATTTCTGAACTCTTCAGAAGAGCTGGATTTTAGCTTCTCAAATGGGTCGCTAATTACTCTAATTTACTACAAAACATGTCTACTACATCCTATTCATTTCCGAAAGAACAAGGTGTTAGTTCTATAAAGACATTAGGTATGTTTGGGATCCAAAAGAAGACTGCTTTACGTATAAAGTAAAGATCAAGCCTAAGGACTCTTTTTCAAAAAGGGAAGTGCTGTCAGAAATAGCGAGTCTTTATGATCCACTCGGACTTTTAGGTCCTCTCATTAACAAAACAAAAATATTTATCCAACGACTTTGGAAGATAAAATTGGACTGTAATGAAAAATTTAAATCTGATGCAATGACAGAATGGAATCGGTTCTACATAAAACTCTCGGATTTTGCCTTTGCTGATGAACTAAAATGTGTTGCGACTCTGAACATTAATCACTTTCATTCAAATTTTTATGATGAACTCTTTAATAAAATACAAATAATTCAATAGTAAATTACAAATAATTTCATAAAATTAATTAGAATAGTTAGCTTTATTTTCAGGTTTATTAATAACACTAAAGCTAAAGAGTGTCGTAATAAGGTAAATAAATATTTAACTACTGAAGAGCTGCAAAGAAGTTAGGAATATTTATCTAGTGTAGCACAGTTGAGTGAATTTAAATCAGAAATAGATGCACTAAATAAAGGTAAAAATATTTCAAAAACTAGTAAGTTAAGATCTTTAGATCCATTCTTAGATGAAAAAGGATTATTTAGAGTTGGCGGTAGACTTAAAAATTCTGACTTGCCATTTGAATCTAAACATCAAATAATTTTACCCAGTAAGTTTACATTCACTAAGTTACCTTTTGAGCATGTACATAAAAAATTTCTACGTATTGGTGCACAAGGTTTGTTACATCAAAATACAATACTGGCCCTTAAATGGTAAAGGTATTGCAAGGAAAATTGTCCATGACTGTATTAGATGTTTTAGGCAAAGGCCTTGGGTGTTAGAACAGTTAATGGGAAATTTACCTTCAGAGAGAGTAACTCCAAGCATTTTTAAATTCTGAGGTAGATTTTTGTGGCCCTTTTCAAATAAAGTTTAATAACCAAAGAAAGGGAATTTATTCAAAGGTTTATGTAGCAATTTTTGTATATTTGTCAACTAAAGCTATTCACCTAAAAACGGTAACAGATTTGACGACTGCAGCTTTCATTACATCTTTAAAGAGACTCTGCACCCGTAGAGGCCGCATTGTAAAATTGATGTCAGAAAATGCATCTAATTTCAAGAGTGCAGCTTCAGAATTAAATCGCTTAAAAAAACTAGTTTGTCAGACTAATGAGACTTTAGCTAATTACCTATCCGCAGAATCAACCTAGTGGAAATTTATACCCCCTTGTTCCCCCAACTTCGGAGGTTTATGGGAGGCAGGAGTAAAATCATTTAAATACCATTTTTATAAAACTTTAGCTTATAGTAAAATAACTATTGAAGAATTTGAAACAACAGTAATTCAAATTGAAGGTATAGTTAATTCACGTCTCTTGATTCCATTATCAGATAACATTAATGAATATGAAGTTTTAAATCAAGCGAATGTGATGCGAGAATACCAAAATCGTACTCTTCGTCCTAATTTGCACTACTGAAAGCAAGAGACGTTCTCCTCCGGCTTAAAATCGCTGAATTAGAAATCAGCGGGCTTGCCCACGGCAAGTGCTATCAGAAGCAACAACATTTCTTATTATTAATTTTATTTGCATGTATTTGCAAAGATTTATACAATGTTTTCTTTCTCTCTCTTCCTGTATTTTTTTATTATTTAGTTTGCAGCTAAACTGCATTTAGTATTAGCGAAATGAAATTCAAAACAAACCATTGTCGTATTTTCAGCTTACAAACTGTGTTAACAGAAGCGAATATCCGGTGCTAAAAACAATATCAGAATAGTGAAATTGCTTCTTTCAAAGCTGCTAGACTTCTTTTATACAACATTAAAAAAAATGGAGATATTTATTTTCTAATTTTAATCATCAATTTTATAATCTTATTAAAGAAAAAAATTAAGTGGCAAATTCCAATTTGGGACAACAAAATTTATTTTATAATTTTTAAATCGGAATGTAAGAAATTCTATAATACCATAATGTAATAAAATCGCATTCTAGATTTTAAAATTCCAATTTTTCCAAAATTGATTATTTTATTATAAATAGTCCGTTGTACAGCAGTTTGGTGTTTTTACCAAACAAACCAGAATTTATTTGTAGAATGTAAAAATGAACCCGTAATCTATAAAATGGGAGTTGGTTTCCAATAGCATAATTGCATTCAACAGTGAAATTTTATAATTAATAATTATTTTTGATTGTTATTGATTTGAATCAAATTTTTGAAACCTCGTTTCATCGCTGAAATTTTAAATATCAACAGCATTATGATAACGTGCTAAATGTGCATGGAAGCTTTAAAAAAGGCTTTAAAATATGCATATGTGTTTCATTTATATTTAAAGATTTAGATGAAATTTATTTTAAGAAACTTAGATTTCTTTAAATGGATTTATGAAATACCTTTGGAAAAGTATATTTAAGTGACCCAAAGTGATTATGTTGCAAGAATATCATTTTGAATTACAAAATTTTAGTCTTTTCACTTTCCACAGTTCGTGTCTTGAAGTGAAGAGCATTTAAAATGAAAGGCCTTGCTAAAAATGTCTTTTTGCGTTATTTATTGTATAAAATCTTCATTGGGGAAGTTATCTATAAATTTAAAAGAGAAAATGAAAATAAGTTACTTTCTTATGTCCTAGCCTTCTCAATTCAGTTACAGAAATCCTATGCTGGAAATGTATTTTAAAATATTTTAACTCTAAATATCACTTTTGATCTACATAATCAGATAATTTTTTTTTTCATTTGGATTCCCTTAGTTTGATTTTCTTTTGTTAGTAAGCAAATTTTCTGAAAGGAACTGTTCAAATTCAGTTGAACTATTCAATCAACAGAATCATTCATCAATAAAGACGCTACTGACTTTCATAATTAGAAAATCAAAGAATTAAAATTATTAATTTCTGAATGAAACTGAATTTTTTTTTGTTTCAACCTCTGTAATTGAATATTTTTTGAAAATATATGCTTTTTACGTTTTTTTATCTTCAGAAGAGTTATTTGTTTTGATTGTGACTCGCTTTTGAATTCTTTGAAGTATTTCTGTTTGCAGGTACTTTCCTTGTTTCTATACACCATGCAATTTTGCGCTGTTTTGTTATTACAAAATGGAAATTTTCAAAAATTAACTATTTTTTTCTATTTTATTTCATTCTTATAATGTCAATTAATAATAAAGGAAAAAATATATTTTATTAGTATTTTATACTTTTGTTAAGTTATATCTATTTTCCGGGAAACGGTTTGCTGCTATCAGAAAAAAAAAATGGAAAAACTGTCTGGTACTCATTTTTGGCGCTAAAACCGTCTACTGCACCAAATACTCTCAAAGACAAAAATAATTTTAGCAGGTGAGAAAGGTCAATGACTACCCCCCCCCCCCCCCCAAAAAAAAAGCCTTCAAATCCTGTCAAAAACTTACTCCGATTTCTTAATACACTGGGGATTTTCGAGCCTCAATAAAATTCACTTCCATCTGTCTTTATTGTTATTATTTTTCCAGTTTCCATTTATGTCTCTGAACAAATGTGCAGCACTGGATGTATCGATCCCAAGCCTGCGCCTGCGCCTTCTCCGTTTACTCCTCCGCTTTTGCAACTAGAATGGTGAGAGGCATCGGATTTCTCAAGATCTCACAAAACATCCCACATCATTGAATAACAATCGTAGAAAGACGAGTAGAATGCCTTCTTTTGATGACGACCTTCTACAACTGGAATTCATAGTACCCAAGAGAACAGAAAAGAGGTAACTATGTTTATTTTCATTCATATCTCAGGATGAAGTTCCTTAATACATCTTGACATCTAGGGATGGTGATGTTCGTTTCTTTGAATGATAAGTGGGATGAGAACTATTTTTAGTTCTCGGTTGAAATTTGAAATACGCTAATGTCTGAATATATGAATCGAACCTAGATAGATATAGATTTTGATGATATAGACCTAGTGTTTTAAAAATAGATTCCTCTTTGTTCCATGACATTTTTCGCAGTGTTAGCGCTGCGTATATTGAAATGAATTCTATAACTGACCATAAATTTCGATGTTTTATATGTTAAATGTCACAACATGGCATTTTTATATCAAGATTTTTTTCCTATTAGTTTTTGATCAATTAATTTTTCAAAATTATTTCATTTGATGTTTTATGAGGTTATTCATCAGAGAGAAAAAAAGAAATTAATAATTATAGCTAAAAATGCGTGTATATACATATGCATAAATATTATGTACATATATGTATTCACACACACACACACACACACACACACACACACACACACACACACACACACACACACATATATATATAATACAAAAGAGAAATTCCAAGTAAAAATAAAATAATAAAATTTTTAAAAATAATTAAATAATTAATAATAATTTTAAAATAATTAAAAAAATTAATATAAAAGCAGAAAATGCTATGATTTCTTTTTGCAGATCACATTGATTTCATACCCTGATGGCCAATTAATACGTTGATCACATTGATTTCCTTTTTGATAATTAACATACATGCACTCTAAATTAAAAATTGTGTTGTTCTTGTTTTGATATTTGATGTGATAATCTTGGGATTGAAAAATAGCAGAAAAAGTATAGATTTTCAAGCTACATATTTTGTGTTTTATCATCTGATGTAAAGGTAAAAAAATAATATAACTTAATTTTTTTTAAAAAAAATCTGATAAATTTATTGAATAATTCAATGTCACCTTATCGTAAATGCTATAAATATTATGTAGAAAAAAAAACAGTATAACTTTATTTAGTAAGAAAAAAAATGTGGTAGTCTGTTCAATACCTAAAATGTTACAACATTTAACGAATCATTAAAATTGATACTATTAAAAAGCACAGAGTTTTAAATTTTATGAATTCGTTTTTAATTTTAAAGCTTTTTCTTTACGAGCTAAATTGTTATGAATTGTTTTGCTTTTGATTATTGTTCAGTTCGTTTAAGTAATATAAAAGCACTTATTCATTATATTTAAACTGTAATGAAAATGTACGCAGTACTGTAATGAAAAGGTACTTATGTATGCAGTATTCTTTCTGACCAATATTTAATCTATTGTTTAAAGTTAAGAATAATGCTAACATAATAAATTATATTTTAAAAGTATTTAACAGAAAATGCTTTCTTATGAATGAGTATTAAAAGCTATAATTTATAATTTACTATAATAAAATTCTTCAACTATTCTTAGAAGTTTGCTTTTTACCAGGAAAGTAAATTAGCGGCAGATATGATGCAAAACCAACTTTAAGAGGGTTAAATAAATGATTCATTGCTATTAAAGATGTAAATGCTTTATTTAATCTTCAATGCTCATTTTTTTTAATGTTCATTAGAAGCTTTAAGTATAGGATACCGTAAAAAATGCAGGAGCTGTAATTTTAAGGATTTAAGTCTCAAAATGAACAAGTGTTTAGTCAAATTTATGAATTAAAGTTAATATAAATTAAAATTTTCTGATTTAAAAACTTTTTCACTTTAAATGAAAGCTGTAGGGAATAAATTATTTTATTAATTAAAATACTCAAAATTATTTTTAAGGGCCTAAGTGTTATCGATGCAACAGAATTACATCAATTTTGGTTTATTTCTATATACTAATGATTAATTTTTAAAAAATGTGCATTTGTTTAAAAATACTATGCGCCTAAATATTATTTTAATGGAAATCTTTTATTACAACTTATTTTATGAAACTTATTATTGCTTAATCATAATTCATAGTTAATATAGTTATCATTAACATATACATCGAAAAAGGTTAAAAATTCAAGACACAAACTAATTTTTAAATTTGTTCAAGACTGATTTTTATATAAAATTTTAAAGGCTTCGAGGAAGTGAAATCCTTGTAATTTCATAATTACTAGTAGCATTGCATAGAGTGTGAAAAAAAAACGTATAACGGAGAGTTAAGGTAAAGTTAACATTTTTTATAATTAAATTGCCCTGGAAAATCCATCGAGAATTCTCTATTTTAAATTACGTAAATTCTAAAAAGAGTTTTATACAATTCATATCATTTTCTGTAATCTTACATAAACATTTGTAAAAATAATTTAATTATTAATAATAAAAATATGTATATTAAAGGCATCTGAAATTTGATTTTATTTATAATGAACACAATGCTAAAATAAATTATTTCACTATATTATATATTCACTATATTATATGTATTTTCACTTGCAGTTTTTGTCAAATTCAACAGTTTATGTTATATATCTATTATTTTAAGACTTATGGGATATTTTTTTCGTGTTCGCCTTTCTAAACAATAGCATCAATTGTCTACATTTTTTCTAACACATGAAGCTTACAATTCGAAAAGCATTTTGTCATGTTTAACGAGATCGCCAACAAGTTTAGAAACGTGCTATTTTTACTGGATTATCAAATTGATATATTATGATATTAAACTGCATCTAATAAGTATATCAAAAAATTACAGAATACATTTAGAAGATTCTTGACTTATTTGTCAGGTGAGTTTAGAATTATGCATTAATATTTAAAATTATAACTATTTTCTCAATTTTCTAGCGTGTATAATAGTTGATAAATGGTTAGAATCTTCCGAATGAGATCTTCACAAGCTTATGATTGAATAAGCATGGCCTCTCTTCTCTAGGGATAGAGTAATAGTGATGTTGCTATTTAAATTGCACAAGGGCGAAACTTAATTTCTTAGGGATGAATTGGTTTTGACAATTTTCTTTAAACCACAATATCCATATTTGTTATCTGCGACGTTCCAGTTATTCAATTTCATCTGGCGGCTAGTCTCAGGGCGAATATGCCGTTTTGCCTTAATATACAGCTAATGAATAGTGCAAACAGTGCTACAAATCTTTGAGGTTGGTCACTAATAAGGGCCTGAAGCAACCCTTTTCGTATTTTTTAAATAACCAACTTTTGATTTTAAAAAAACTTTAAGACCAACTTTTGATTTAAAAAAAACGATTACTACTAAATAATAAAAAAATTCAAATGAGTGTATAAAACGGAGATAGACTCTAGTATCTTTAAATAGGAAGATATAATAAAAATTCTTTTTTTTTTTATTCTTTTCTCATAAGTATGCATCTATGCCCGCAAAAACGGATTTCAATGAAGAATTTTAAATGAGTTAACGATGTCTCCTCAACTTAAATTACTTTTTCTAAATTTTCTCAAGAGTTAACACCTTCTTAATGGCAAATTTCCACTCTTGGATTTGTTGAGGCAAATGCTCTGACAGAATATTATTAATAGATTTCATCCATCTATACTGGAGTTAAAGAAGCTTTCTTGATGTCTAACTTTCGCTTAAAACTGCATAATTATAGACATGTTCTGAAAGTGCAGACACTAGAGCTCATAATATTGACGGTCTACTAATTACAAATTTATTTCGAGCACACTACCTTCTTTTCTGCTAAATATGGCTGTGCCAGTTCATACAAGAAGCTTGGCTGGAGTCTTCAGTAACTTTTTATCATCCCTTGCGATGTACTTAATCAAAGACAGTTCAGAAAGTGGAACAATTTCCCAGATTTTTTTTATTAGTCGTTTATTTTAAAGGATTTAATATTTTGTGAGGTCTGGGTAATTAGATTTTAGGAGATAGAGTGAAGAGTTTATTTCTAATAAGTGCCTTTATCTCCTCATTCATGATGAGATAACATACCACCATGAGCCCACGTGGATATTCCGTTTTCTTCATCTGTCCATTTGTTCTTCTGAAATGCAACTTGCAGTTGGAAATAATCCATTTAATAGTAATCACATCCCCTAAATTGTCTCCCAAATTGATAATATCGATGCAATTCGCATGATCATTTTTTAATGCTGTAGTATGCGCTACTGACGCTCCCCTTCATTTTTATAACTGTGACCTCAGATGCTTCTCATGCATTTGTAAGAAATTTATATACTTAAACTGATTACATTGAACGAGTACTAATTACAAATTTCTTATACTTTGGAAAAAAGGGAACAGTAATTGTTGAGAACTCGAAAAAGAACCAACTTGAGGTTTCAAGTTATACTTAGCTTTTATCGGCATGCAATGTTAAATAAAAGCAGGCTTTGCAATGAGTAAATTGTCGTCATGAATCGACATGACGTTGTTTGGGACAGAAAATCGGAGGCATGTGTAGGCGACAAATCAATATCTGTAACATTTTTTTTCTAGTGGCACAAACATTGGTAGACTTCAATAGTTTCTAAGTGTCCCATGCAGATTTTTGGGAGTAAATGGATATTCGCTTTTGTTACCAACTGTTTTAATAGGATACTTTATTTTAATAATACGATCAAATATTAATTGAAACATTTCTCATATTGTTTTCCAAATGTGGTAATTACATCGTTTAATTTCCTGAATCCTAAATTAATTAAACCAGACTATTCATTGCACAACCTAAATATCAAAAATCGTAACATGTACGTTTTGCTTTTAAAAATCTGTTACAATTAAGAATGTTCTTCTGTGCACAAAATTGCCTTTAAATTGACTAGAACCTATTGGGCAAAAAATGACTTTTTGATCATCCGGGGAGATTTTCAAATATATATGTAAATCTCTTGCGAAGACACAGTGGTCATCACTTGTTTGTATATTTCACTCAGTGCATTTTTCAAACTATGCAAGATCTGTTATCCAATTTCTAATTCAAGTATAGTGAAATATAGTGCATGCATATTTGAAATGTCACATTAGATACTGAAATTTGTTTTAGCTTATTTAATTTTTTTAGTAAATTGAGAATTTGAAATTACTTATGAATGTTAGTCCTTAATTCATCGTATCATGCAAAATTTATTTAGTTTTGAGACTTGCATTTTTATAAAGCATAAATAGTGAAATGACTTTTATTTCGCTAGATTTGGTTCATGTTTGTATAGAAGGGATTTCGTACTCGATTTTTCACTGAATCATTACTATTCTAGAATTTTGTTTGGTTTCATAAGGGTGGTGTCATCGAAATGGAATCTGAGAATAAATTTTAAAAATCTGATATTTATAATAATGATTTATAGATTTAAATCTATAGAGGAAAAAGATCTTAAAATCCAAAAAAAAATTATTTTTTTAGTGCATATGAAAAAGTATTTACAATTTTTTAACATTTATTATTTATTTATTTTCGAAAAATAAAATTAAAATAAGAATGTTAATATTTAATCCATTGCCTCATCTATGATGTGTTTACTTATGAAACTTTCATAATTGATGTGATGTTTCTAATTAGATCTTCAGAAACATTTTACTCTCGTGGCCAACTTTTGAAAGTAAATGTACTCGTGATCTCATTCTTATCTGTACACGCTTGTCGCGATACAAAAATCATATAAAGCAAATAAAAAAAGTAAGCATGATTTAATAACAAATGATATGAAATGAAAGTTTTAAATATTTATTTGCCTAACTAATGAAATGTCTCGACTCCAAATAATTTTCTTAACCCCTCTTTGCATGATGGTGGAAATTTCCATCATAACATGTAGTGAACAAAAAATTGTACTCAAAATAGGTGTACTGTCAATTGGTAATTGCTGGCAACTTTTTGCACGACTATTGCGTAATAAGGAACGTAGCTGTCAAAAAATTCAAATGTCACAATCATTATAGCGGGTTTGAACTTGTCATTCCGCGGTTTGTTGCGATTTCTTGAATATTTTTTTCTAACTAACCTGAGATGCTTTTGCTAATAAAAGTGATAATGGGTGAAAAAAAAAAGGTTTGTTTTTTGTGTTTCCGTTATTTTCTGTGTAATTTATATCGAATACTTCAAATAATCTTCCGAAAACCTAGTGACAGATATTTATATCACTATGCAGTTTCACTTCTAACGTTTGACGGAAATGTTTTTACTATATATTTATTTTATAATATTTTTGTAGAGAAATTTAGAAGAGAGGGTCTGTGAAGATTGGCCAAAAGTAGGTGGGCCCCTCTGTTGCAAGTACCTTAAATGCAAAGATTATTTTACAATCTCATACAGTAAATGTGGAATTAATTTGTATCTAAATAAGAATAATAATTGTTTTTCAATTATCATCAGGAATAAAAATGATACAAAGATATATTATTTTATTATTTATTTTGTACTGAGCTTAACATGTAAATTTGTATGATGATGGATATGTCCATCATATTGCTTTTTAATTATTTTGTATTATATATTTATACCAGGATTTTTTAGACATTTTTCCTTTATTCTGTAGCATGAATTATAGCACCTTGATTTATTTGTCAATAAAAGAAAAAATCATGCAAAGAAGGCTTAAATATTCTTGGTTCCAAATATTTAAAAATCGTGAAAGTTTTAGCGATCTAGTAGTTGAAAAAACTCTATGTAAAAGAATTCTTGGGCAAAAACTATTAAAAGGTATTTTGTGTCTTAGTGAAAATATGATCGATTTAATAAAATTTGCCTCGTATTAAGCCTCGCGTTACTCGTCTTATCATATCATCAAAGCTTAATATTGATTTAATTTTAAAAATGTGCCTCGAAAGTGGATCAAATCAATTAAACGGTGTCACTTCGAAGGGAATGCTCCCGTCGAATCTCTTCAGTCGTTGCAAAAATGGGTTACTATGGTTACTACTGCTGTTATGCAGCTGAGTTGCCAGATTTTGCGAAGGAACTAAATTAGATTAAATAAAGCAGGTGCCTCAAGAAAAACAAAATTTCATTGCATAATCTTTAGTGGATGACTTTTTTCGCAGTTTATTAAGATGTGTGGAATTAATGACGAAGTTTATTAGGGGACAGGATTAGTGCGTTGAACCATGTGAAACGATTTTTCGGAGATCAGTGTGTACGGTGGCGCTCTGGACTTCTCCACGCGCATGCTTCCTTAGAAGTGGCTGAATTTTGTTTACTTAGTAGAACGAGATTCTTGAGAACTCTCGGGAGGCGAATTATTTCAAAGGATGGTGATTCGGCAACAAAAAAAAAAAAATTCAGTTTGATTTTCAAAAGTTACTGATTGAAAGGAATTTTTCTTACAAGATTAAATAAGTAATGTAATACGATTTTTTTTGTTTCATTCCTATACATTTTTTAAATTCAATACAGCAGGTATATTTCAGTCAGTCCAATTTTTGTTTCTTTATAATTACATGCAATTTATTTTTGTAGCAATCTTTGATTTTTTTTTATATCAATCTAATATTTGATTTTTTCTTCTAGTATCTTTTAAGTTAAATAATTAAGTGGTATTAAAAATTATCAGAATTAAGAAAATGTTTCAGGTATTAAGAATTTTTACTTATATTTACAAAACTATATAGTTTAAAACTATATCTCTAATGTTTTAAAATCTTTGATTTAATAATTTGAATCGCATACTATACAAATGAGATATTATTTTCTACAAATATAATGTAGTAAATGGAATTATAAATTTCTTTTTATGATCAACTTCCATAGCTCAAGAGAGAATATCTTTGATCATTTATCTCATTCTTATTCATAGAAACACATCTTAGGTACTTTTCCCAGACATTATGAAAAAGTATCAAATAATTCACACTTTTTCAAAGCGATTGTTTTTAATCACCTAAATCTTCATTTCTCCCTAAAAATTATAATGTAAAACTTGTTATTCTATGTGCGTTGTTCTGTTTGCTGTCATTCATTAAAAGAAAAGTAAAGTGTTTCTAAATTAAAGCAGTTTTTACTCTATTCATGTTCAATTATATTTAATAAATGAGTGTTAACCTATTTGTTTTTAATAATTCATTAAATGAAACTGTCTGATTTTGTTAAGTTCCGTTTTTGAAGATTAAGCAATTGGGTAAAAAAGTTTTCTGAAAAGTATTCAGTTTTTTAATTAAAAAAAATCTTTAAAATATCATGTATGTTATTTCTTAAATCTTATTCTAAAATATATGCACAGTTAATATTTCAGGAATAAACATTTATTAAATATTCCATTTCAAAATCAATTAATCAAAATAATGCAATACTAATTAAACATCTTTCATAATTTCCTTAAAAAAAACTCTTTTCTTTATCATTTCTTAGTTTTCAAATAGTCAATAGTCAAATAGTCAATTTTCAATAGTCAAAAGTTTTTCTTTATCATTCATATCATAAAAATTTATAATAAAGAAAACGTAGTTTTTGTAATAAACTGTACAAATAAATTGCAGGATAATTTCTAAATATCCACTCAACTACGTATGTTTCGCATCATGAATACAGAAAGCGAAGAGGGGACAAATTTTAAAAATGGTTTTTTAATTATTTCGTTTTGAATGCCCAAAATTCACGGGTATATATATATATATATATATATTTATTCTTTTTTTGTCTCGCACTTAAGATACGCCACTTGACGTTTGCTTATTGATAAGTATCAACCTAGACTCAAACAGTGGCATTCAGACATGATTTACTCAGCAGTTATGACAGTGTTTATTCGAATAGATTGTTTCAAACTCTATTTTATAAGGATTATTCAACATCCTTTTAAATAAATAAGTGTTACGTGTAGAATCAGAACATCAAAAGAAACTGAAATTAATATTAACATGTTACAGCTAAAAAAAACTTTTAAGAAAATCAAGCACAATTTTGTATTCTTTATTATTCTGAGTGAATAAACAATGCTGATGAGAATATAAACTGTTTGTAATCACAGGATAATTTAATTAAAAGATAGTTTTGATTTTCAAGCATTATATTTATTTCCGTAACAATTAAAATGTAATGTTATTCGAAACTCCTTTTTATTATCATTATTAAAAGTCATTTTTTAAAATTTATTTATTTTCTCTTAAAGTGGAACTGAGGTTTCGAAATTATTGCGACCGCTTCGTTTGAGTGTAAGGGAGCTAGATGAATGAAGTTGGTTATGTAATCTTTACGCTAAATTTATACACCTATTTTTTACATATTTACCAAATTTTTACATCTAAATTTGGTAAATCTGTGAAAATCAAGAATGTCTGTAAGTCCATGTATTTGTGGACTCAAAGCACGAGGAAATTTCCCAAGTTGTATTAAAATTATGTGTATAGGTTTCTATCAAATTTTATAAAATGTATGTTAACGGAAACATACATTATTGGAACGGAATTGTTAATCTGTCATTCAACCCCTGCGTATGAGGACACGATAACTCGCAAACGTCAGAATCACAAAAGTAAAAAAAAAAAAAAATGTCATTTATTTAAATTATTGTATTTTTTGAGTTATAGCGTTTACATGCATGGGAAACAGACTGACAAATGATCAACCCCATAACGGATTTAGTTTCAAATTTGATAAGGAAATACATTATACTTTATTAACGTGTAAACCAAGTTTTATCTATCTAGCTCTACTCGTTTTATAATTATCATTTTGAATTGTACTTGGACAGCCAGCAGAAAGTGCTCAACATTTGTTAAAGAGACCCCATACAAAATTTCACGTGTCTAGCATTCACAAACTAACGGACATAATTCAAAAAAGGACTCAGAGAGGTCTGAAACGTAGAGATTTGTCAAAACCTCAAGTTGAATTTTTTGGACGAACATAATTCTTTCTCTTTGTATACTTTACATAGCAGAAAGTAAAAATTGTGAATCTCTGTAATATTTTATAGAATCCGCAAAGTTTTTATGCGGCCTTATATGAGAGAGTTGAGGACGAGTTTCGATATTGTTAAATCTTATAATCAAAATGTGTCATAGCTGAAAAAATGTTATCTCTGTTTGATTTCAGCATGACAGAGGATTTAACCCCTAGCGTTGTTCTTAAGAATAACCGACTGACGAAGCCAAAAGATTGCGATGCGGACGTAGTGAGTGGAAAAGCATCGCCGGACAGTTGCGAAACTTCTAAGGATTGGTAAAATACCTTTTTTTCCTCCTCCTTTAGAGCAATTGTTTAGAAAAAGGGAAATGAAGGATAAATCTTCAGGGGGGAGCATAAAATGGCAATTGATGTCTATCAATTTATTTTGAATTTCTAGCAGCGAATGAGAGAGAAAGATGAGTGTGACCCCTAAATGTTACATTTTTAGCACCCTCGTTCGAATTAAACAGATGTATTTAATTTACTTTAAAATTATTCTTAAGCACATACCTTTCTATGTACTTGTGATATAATATGAAATTATGCAAAAGCTAAAAATGTCGAAAACATCAATCGAAATAATTACAGAATTTACTTTCAGTATATGCTAGTTTAATGGGGCTTTATATATTGTAAAAGTTATATTTAAAAAGTTGTAAAAGTTAACTATTGTAAAGAGTTAACATTGTAACATTTTAAGACATTTTACATTGTAAGTCTATGTAAAAGTTAAAAATGGCGGAACATCAGTTGAAAAAATAAGAGTTTACTTTCAGTATATGCTAGTTTAATGGGACTTTATACATTGTAAAAGTTAACATTGTAATATTTTAAGGCAATTTAAAAAGTTGTAAAAATTAACATTATAACATTTTAAGACATTTTACATTGTAAGTCTATGTAAAAGTCAAAAATGGCAGAAACATCAATCGAGAGAATTTACTTTCAGTATATGCTAGTTTAATGGGACTTCATACATTGCTTCTGTTTTGAAAAAAACTTAAATGTTAAACTAAATAAATCATATAAAGTGTTTAAGAATAAAATCTAAATAAATAAACTAATATCAATAAAAAAGAAAATACTTTAATCATTACTGATGATAGTTAAATAAATAAACTAATATCAATAAAAGTGAAAATATTTTAATCTTTACTGATGATAATTAAATCTAAATATTTATTCACTAACCACATAGTGCTTTCACTTAAAAATGGTTTCATAAACTATATTTACATTATTAAAGCATACTTTACTTATTTTACTGCCCGAATATTTAATAGAATTCAGTTTAAGTTACTAATGAAAATTCAGCAACTCTTTGGATTTTATTCATTTTATCTGTTATTTTATTGCGTATAAATTTGAAATGTACAATTTTAGCTGCGTAAATTGCATTTTATCAAATTAAAATATGGATTCTGATTCACAAGCAAGTATATGTGCAGATGTTTTTACACAGTTTATAAAAGGTTTCTTATACAGCATTTGTAACACTTTTTTTTTCTAATAAATGAGTATATCTTCAGCAAATTATAGAAACAATATTTCATATTTATATTTTTGTTCATTTTTAATAAACTATTCTAAACCTGAATCTTCATATTATTTGCAGTGGCACAGAAAAAGAAGAAACCCTAGAGCAAGCCCAGTTCTCAGATCCTTTGCAAAGTGGAAGCCGAGACACGGATTCAGACCCTGAAGATGACGCTCGAGACAATGGTGTTTATTTTGCAGAGACTGTAGATTTTCCAGACAGCCCCTTGCATTTGAAGCTTTTAAAGAAAAGATCTCGTGAAGCTCAAGTAAGAAAAGGAATGACTGCAGTTAAATAAAAATAAATATTGTTTTCTAAGATTTATCTTTGATTTCTCGTTAAATTTTACACCAAAGTTCGCTATCAAAAGTTAGATTTCCCAGATATTTCTAAAATGGACAAACATGTTTATTTTTAGTTGAAATAACCAAGTCCTAAATATACTTCTTTTGCTAGCAGGTATACTAAAAACATTTGGGAAAGTTCGAGTTAATTAGTTCAGAATTTGGGAGGAACTAGATAGGTTCTAATAATTAATATAATATCCCAACAACCAATAATACACTAAGGCTGTTATTATCGGTTGTTATAACCAAGAATCTATATCCACTTGCTCTAGATAAATCCGTGACTCATGATAAACGAGAAATTTTTGTTAAAGATAAATTAATAATTTCTTGCCGATTTTTTTTCTTTTTCCATATTATAACATTTAGGAGTTAGCCACAGAAATTTATAAATGCTAAGAAGAATTGTAAACGAAAAAGCTCGAACATGAATATAAGACAAGCCATTGGTTCATACAATCGTATAAAAAATAAGAAATAAAATTGCATGGTTTTAAACCAAAGGGAATTAAAACAACGAGCCGCCTAAGGTAAACTTTCTATGCACACTTTAATTTTACTTGATTTATTTCAAATTTTGTTATTGATTTTCCAGTGTTTTTCTCATATGCTGTAATTTTATACACTTGTGTGTTATCGACAACAGCGCACTCATTCAATATTCTAAGAACTTAATTTTTTTGCAGATAGATTAATTTAATTAAATTTTTATTTCATGCAAATGGCTCAACCTATTGGTAAATTTAAGAAAAAAATATTTCAAAGTTCCATAATATTTATAATAATGAGTTATAAATGAAAGACCAAAAAACGGAAATTAAAATAAAATATCTACTTTTCAATACATTAATGAAATCCGGTTTTCAAATTTTGTTTTTATAAATTTATATATGCATATCAAAGAAAAATTTAAATTCTATATTATGAACTGTTGAAATACTTATAAAACGCAAGTGTATATTTTAGGGTCTTGATACTGAAGATGATGACGAGGAGGAATCAACGACATTTTCTATCATGGGAAAAGGTCATCATCACCCACATCGCTCCCGTAGAGGTCAGAGCTTATATTCAAAACTCACATTAAATAATTAATTAGAATTCAATTGCTACTGCACTGTTTTGAATATTTCATTTCTATTATTTTCAATGATTTAATAAATTATAGTTCTTATATAAATCTTTTAGACGTAAGTAATCAAAGTTAGTTCTTGATGAATAAAACTAAATTTGACAGCACTGAATTTATTTTTCTGAAGTTTTAATTTAATAAATTAAAATATTTTCGTTTAAATTGTCATGAAATCTTTCTAATTTCTACAATGATTTTCTTAGTCATAAATTCTTGCTACCTTTCATATATTTACTAATTTAGAATATGAGTTTGTAAATTTTATATGTAAATGTGTGGAGTTTTTATATAGGATAGATAATGCTGCTTTTCCAACTAACAAAAATTGTCCGAAATATATATATTTTTTAATACAGAAGGCGTGTCGAAATGAAAGTGGAACTGCAACTCTATTGGTATTATTCTACTTGACTGTGTTTGGTAGGAGAATTCTGGTGTAAAACCATTATTGGACATCCGTTGAATGAAATATAAACAATAAAACAAGTAGCATCGTCCTATGGATTTCTCCAAAAAGACTCGGGCAGCATTAATTTAATTTTTTCAAACAGAAAATATTAGAAAAACCGACATTTGCAGTCATAGTGCTGTCGGTAAGCTCAAAAAAATGGGAGGATATTATATATTCGATATCAATATATTTTAATTAAGAACATGAAGAACTTTCTTTATATATCATCAAATAAACTCATAATTAAAAAAATCCTTAGCCATTTTAGAAGAGAAGTTTAAGTATCTAAAATTTCTGCATCTTCTCCTTAGTCTTTAATTTTCTTTTTATTTTGTTCCTTGAACAGATCAAAAGATATGGGGTTTCATTGCTGGTAAATTTATCTCCTAGAAACTCTGAATACTGTGTCAAATACTTGTTTGACGTTTTTTCCAAAATTTCGGAAAACGCAAATATCCAACGTAAGTAATATGTCTAATCTAAACTACAATTCCAAAGCATATCTTTTGTTGTGTGAAAACAAGCGACTTGAAGTTTGAAGAACGAAAATTGAATACAAACTAAGAACAATGTCTCAAGTTAATGCCATTAATTCAGTTACTGAATTGAAGAGTCTAATGCTAGAAAACCGATTCCGTTAAGAGCAGCGTCTATGTGGACATAGAGCACATTAAATTTGACACACTTCTGCTGGTGTGATTCAGAAGTTTGAAAAGGGGGATCCCAATTTATGATTTTCCTAGTCGTCTGACCACGATTCATAATTATGAGTCTCTTCCCAATAATACCTCACTTGATATTTCAACAAGTTATGTAAACAATGCTTGACCATTATTTTGATGACGCTTTAACTGACAAAAAGTAATAAACAATAAGTCATGAATTGTCCTGTTGTGCCTAAATTGCTCAATTTAACCTTTTGGATCAGATAATTAAGTAAAATTTCAGTGATTTTTTTACCATAACTACTGGAGCTATTATGGCACAATGGAAGAAATTACATCACCTTCAGTTCAAAAAAGTTCTTTTAATGATACCAAACGTTGTTGAGGTACATTTCTTTTTAAAAATTCATTCATTTAAGAATTTACTCATGTAGTAAAAGAACTAGTTTTTCTGTCTGTAAGTGGTAGAAGTCTTTCGTCTATGATTTAATTTTGTACTTTCAGTCTTAATTAAATTATCATAAAACTTAATTAATGAGTGAGAACTGACAGATTAAGCAATTTGGTGTTCAAACTAGATCTGACAACAATTTTCCCCTCCTCCCTCACATGGTTAATGGCATCCAAACTAAATGTAACGTCCCCCGTTTTCCCACACATAGTTAAGTGTATACAGACCTCCAGGTATGGATCCTTTTCAATAGGAGAGTCATTGAGTCTGGTCATTTGTTACTATCCCGGTGTGGGAACACAGGTGCATATCCCATCGTTTCAAATAGACCCATCATGTCTTCAAGTGAGAGGAATGTCGGAACATCTAGAAGCTAAACTTTTTTTTTACCTTTTTGAAGACACTCCTGAAGTCAATCAATCAATCATCAACAACCATTGCCATTAAATGTCAAACACAGGTGCACTTCAGCCGGCGTTAGCAGCGAATTGATTGTAATTGACATATGCTCAAGAAGCGGTCGGCCACAAAGATGGTTCATTAACAGACACTTCCATGAAACCATTCCTTGAGTTAAGACAATTGAAGAAGCGTTTCTAAGCAGCTATTGGGTGATAGGAACTCAAGTTCACCAATGGGAAACCGGAGGCGGAGAGACGGGAGCAAGGCTTCGAATTAGAATTCGGAGGGACTTCGGAGTGCGGAAAAGTTGTTCCTTTTTTTTAGAAGCTCCGTGTGATTCGGGCTTCTGTGTTAAGGTTCACCCGATAAAGATCGGTAGATTTCTGAAACGGCCCTGAAGTAGCCGCCTAGAAATAACAGCCTATTAGCTTATTTTATGACTTATTGGACTGTTATTTCATTTTTGTAAATAATATTAACTTAGATGGAAACAAGTTGTTTGTAATTATATAAGGCTGTAAATAAAAGAATTATTTTATTACGCTATTCTCTTATTTGGTCGGTCTTGGTCAAGATATTACAATGCATAAACAAATTCCTTAAACATCTTTATACTCAAAAAAATTCCATAAAATATGTTAAATAGTGGACAAGGATGAAGTTCGGGTGTTATAGGAAAAATATTCGCCATTTAAAAACAAAGCAGAAGAAACAAAGTTTGCCACACATATACAGTGGAATTGGACTAATTCGAACGTTTTGATTTGAATTCGTCTGTAGTTAGAATCTTTCTCTCGTTTCCTAATAACAAAATATTAAATTACTGTCTGCCATACCGCTTGCTGTTTAAATTGTTAAATATCGCTTTTATTAAAATCTAATAGCATCCTACTAGGATCCCCTTTTTCTGACAACAGGCAAGGAAGAATATATTTCCGATAAAGCCAGAAATCAACTAACTTTATTTAATTAAAAGTGCATTTTCTTATTTCCTGAGATTATTTTGCATTGTATTTTATTCTGTAAATCTATTTAATGATGCAGAAGTACAATTACAAGATTACTGATAAATTTATTCAGAATATAAAGGGTTAAATTCAGAAACTTAGTGTTTCTGCATTAAATTTTCAAAAAAGAAAATTTGGTAACTTTTAAATATCATATTTAATAAAATTCAAAGATCGTCTTAAAATATTTTTTTTATTTATCTATGATTTATAGATATTATTTTAAATGACAACTCATTTTTAGAGAGGCCAAAAACACTGATGTCTTCTAATGCCAAAGGCAGTGATTCCAGAAGAAAAATAACAGTGAACCCAGATGTTCTAACTTCAGATGTCTTAAAAGATGATGATCAGCGAAGTATCGATTCATTAAGCAACAAAAGTGATGTCTTATCACCCCTAGATGATCTTGCTACTCCCGATGACATTGATACCCCAGATGACTTGGATGATGATCTTTTCGATAGTAAGATTAATTTACTGTTTATAAACTTTGAGATTTATGCATACATGGAAAGAAAACTCTAATATATTTCAGCTTATTAATATATATATATGTAATGATATCTCTAAATCTGAATCAAATCCTAATTTATTTGCTAATTTTTATCTTAATTTAACCCATATTAACTTAATTCTAAAATGTTCTCTTATTTCCTGAACCATTACCACCTTTTTTTTTAATTAATGCTACACGAGTTCTGTAAAAATGCTTAAATAAGCGGTCCTCACTCTCCGAGTGAAGGGATAAAAATCGGTCATTCTAAGCAAATTCTTTTAAAAGACACTTAAATTCCCTTTCCTAAATCGACACGTGTAAAAAAATTCCTACCGGAATCTCATAGTATATAATCACTGGGGGGGGGGGGAAATATTTCTCCCTCTTTCGCTCCTTTCGCTCTTGTGTCGTGCTGTAGATTGATGTACCTCGTTGCTCCTTGCTTGTACCTAAATTATGCCTCCCGGGATGGAATAAAAGCGAAGTTTAAAAATAATTGATTGAATGATAGACTTGAATTCTAGAATCATAAATCTTAAGAGAATTGTATTCTCTATGAAAAATAGACGTTTGAAAATAGATGTACAAAATTTACACAAAAATAATAGGTTTTACTTAGTTTTCATACAACCTCCCATGCACTAATTCTGCCTTTCTGATACTCATGCAGAAATACATCGAATTAATTTTTAGTTTTTATACTTGAGTTCTCCTAAGCCGTTCTTTGCAGTAATCTTCTAATGATGACCCCTTATATAGCAATGTACGAAATGCTTACATCATCTTTATATCTAAATTCCATGCATTCGGTTCATAACGGGAACTTTAAATATTTAGTGCTTGCTTTGGGCAGTAAAGTAACATGAATGATTTTTATTAAAAGTACATATATAAGTGATAGGGTATCACACTAAGGTCTTCTAGCAAAAATAGAAAATTTGACACTCCAAGATACGTTTTTGAACTAGTGAGAAATTTTAAATAATTGTTCATATGAGTTCTTGGATATCTTATTGTGGGTCACAGTCATGAGTTTGTTGTAAAGAAAAGATTGATTTAATGCATTCAATCAACAAATAATAGTATCAAATATGAGAATTGTCTATTTCAAACTATCAGATTAAAATTAGAAAATGCCATGCCTACATCCAAGTCTAAAGTGTATGTGGAAGATTTAAAGATTGGCTTAAATTTTGACACACTTATTTTAAAGTTATTTTGAAAAAAATAATAAAATTATTTTCTAACACTAATTCTTTTTTACATTTGATAGTTTTCTACCTTACATTTTTCAATCGAAACATGCTTTATTTATGAATAGAATTCCACCGACTTTCAATTACATATTTTAACCCTTAACTGAGGAGGTAAAATTTAGGCCTTAACTGGAGATTTGTAGTCTACGAGAACGCATTTTCTTTACACTCAAATTAAATTTTCTAATGACAGTATCAGTACGAAAATCAGCCAATATATTCTGCAGATTTTTTTTCTTGATATATAAATATGTTTTAGAAATTTCCCAAATGTATTATCATTGGAAAAATAAATGCGTTTGAACATACATTTTCTTCTCAAATTGCATGTTACAGCAAATAATATTCTTGAAAAAGTATTATTTTTAAAATAATATTATTTTTCCAGTTTGCAAAGGTATATAGAAAACAATATAATGAAAAAATCAATAATTATATGAAAAAAAATTGAGAGTAGGTAAAAATGACTTTTTTTATCGGCATCATTTCTACGCAGAAAGTTGTGAACATTCGTAGCATGCTTTTCGAGGGTATATTAAACATATAAGTTAAGTACTAATATAAAAATCAGCCTGTAAATTCTGTAGATATTTCTCTTGGTATATTAATATATTTTAGAAATTTTTCAAAATACATTATTACTAGAAAAATTAATTATATTTGAACATACATATCAGAATGAAATGCGAACCTTCATCGACAAAAAATCTTCTGTACAATTATCCTCATCACAAAAATCACTTTCTGCTTCATTTAAAAGTCTCTGGAGCTCTGCTTCATAACGAGGATCAGTAGGTTGGAGGATATTTCGAGGACCAATTTTAGAACCATCTGCTAAGCCTTGTATAAACCTGGAACACTAAAAGGGAGTGCGGTCTCACAGACGTAGCGCAAAGAAATAGCTGAAATGTTTAAAAAAGCATCCACGAAAACCGGTTGAAAAAGTGCATATGTAGTGAAGGTGACGAAACAAGAAGCTACAGGACCAATCAATTCGATTGAGCTGAAAATAGAATATGGTTGAACGAAAGTCCATCCTTAGAGGTCTGAAATACCGCACCTCAATCTTAACTTAAACTTTTTCCGTCAATGTTTAAATGAATGTCTTTCAAAAGTTTTCATTTTTTTTATCCATTATAGCAACGGAAGAAATCCGGGACAGCGGAAATCATTGGAAAGCCTGCGTTGTCGGAGGAGAGGAGAGAAGAATCGATATGAAAGTCATCGAACCATATAAAAAAGTACTCTCTCATGGAGGCAAGTATTTCCTCACTAACCCCAAATAAAATGAATTGAAAAGAAATATTTTAGAAGTCAGATCGGTAGTAAACTTTAAAATAAACGAATATATCTCTATATAAAAGAGAGATATCAGTACAAAGTACCTTATCGCGAAATTTCCCAAACAGAAGGCAACAAATTTTAAATATGGCAGATAGTTACTAGGGCTGCGCCGATTTCCGATTTATCTAAAAAAAATTGATATTTTCAAAACATCGATTTTTTTGATGCCAGTTTTCGAAAAATATCGATCTACCGAAATCGTGATCATGAATAATAATTCACGATAAACAGCGACGCAATAAGGTGATAATCACAATTAATTTGCGTCTTCGATTTCGTTTTCGTTATCAGTTAGTGTTTATTTTTGTTGTTCTTCATTCTATTTCACCTTCATACAGAATTATTGTTAATATTTCTATAAATAATGTCAAGTTCTAATATATAAAAATACTTGTTTTAAGCATGCCATTTTGGAAAAAAACTGTTTTCTATTCCCTAAATGAATGATACCATTATGGAAAAATAATTGAGGTTATAAGAAGTTTGTTGACTGTGCTTTGTTTAATCGCTAAATATTGATCTTTAGGAATAAAAGCAAAAAGATTTCATTCAGATTAAATTCACAATTTTTTTCGCAGCTCGCATTTTAAAACTCAAGTGTACTTGCATAAAAAGAAGTGTCTTTATACCTCCGTTTTCTCCTGGCGGTGGAATTGCTTGCTGAACTCCTTTTAAAACTAGTTTGAGTATTCGATAGGTCTTGATCAAAATCCCTGTGCATATCGAATTATCGATACTTATCGAATTCCGATACTTACCCATTTTTCGATATATGTTGTCTTTTCGATACTTATCAAATTTTGGGTAATTTCGAGATTTCAATAATGTTCGAATTTGCATGACTATTAAGAATCAATCCTGGCAATGTCTTACAAATATTTTTGGGATGTTCAAGACATTGTTTTACATATCAGTGGAAAATAATATTGTTCATATTATTTTCCATAATATTGTTGATCTTCTTTTCTTTTTAATCCGCATGCATTTCTGTTGTACGCACTTTTATATTTCTAAAAGTGTATAATTTTTCTTGCTTTATATCTTTAAAAAAGGCTCTTTTTCCATTTTCATTATATTTTTTTATTACAATATGTTATTTTTTTATTTAAGATAAAAATTATTTTTAATGTATAGATTTTATTACTCCAATTTATTTCACTTTATGTGATTGGAATATATGTTGCTCTTCTTTAAAATTTTTACGCAATTTAAAAGTTTTTTTTTCTTTCCTTTTTTTATTCATATTTTTTTATTTTCAATACACAGCATTTTTAATTGATTTAAAATTTCCTGCATTCAATTGACGTAAAATTTTTTTTGTGAAATTATTATTTTTCTGTTTTTAATGTAAACATATTTTAGTGCTGATTTTTTAATCTTTTAACTGTTTTTTGTATAATCCATTTTTCATCCCCCCTTCATTTTAATTTTAATTTTTTTTATTTTAATTTTTTTTTATTTCAAATTGTAAAATATGCAAAAATGCTGATAGTGCACTCAGAAATAAAAGATAGTTAGCTAGAATTTTAATATTTAGAAATACAGCGATGAGTATTGGTTATTTTTTTCATTGAGTATATATTAATGATGATATATAATGACATGTTTTTCTTTTTTTATCGTGGTCAGGACCTTTTCTAAAATTTTTAATGTATTTCATCATTTGTCCGTAAACAAATTTATCCTCCATAATATTTGTTATTAATTTTTTACTCATTTCGGATTAACTATTTTTCATCTCTTTTTGAGTTTTGAAATAGTAAATTGAATGGTTAATTTTATTTTTATAACATATCTTTTGCAAAAATTCTTGTGCATATTTAAATTTAGTTTGTCAATAATACTATTAAAATAAGAATAAAAATTTATGTAATTCATATACAAAATTAATTTTTCAATATATCGGATTTTGAATTTATGATTTACTAAAACTACTTAATTTTACTTGTTAAAGGCATTATTATGTCGTTTTATTTATTTTTTTTATAAAGAATGAAAGGAACTGAAGTTTTTTTTTTAAGTCAGCAGTAAAAAGAGTAAAATTTTGAAAATTATTATAGTGAAAAAACGCAAATGTTATAAATCATAACATGCAGATATTGCTTTGGCATTGACACACTTTATTAAAGGGGTTTTAACACAATTATTTTCTTTTATTCAAAATAAATCAATTTTTAATATATAAATTGAAACTGCCTTTCATTAGGAGTCTTTCTGATCAGTCAATATGTTAAGAGATGCTATTTATAACTTATACTACCCATAAATAAATAATGATATCATGATATGTCGACAAATATCGATATGTGTTGGACGATATATCATGATGATGAAGTTCGGTCATCTCCCAGCCCTAATGGTAAGTGTGATATATTCAATTATCTTGACTAATAAATGGGGGAAGTATTTATTACTCACCTTATTGTTATTAACCGTCTTCTATTGGGTTTGATATTCATTGGTTAACCAGGCAGTTATATATCTAGGCTCAGATCATAAAACTAAGGTTAAATTCGCAAAGTTATAAGGTTTCGAAGATTAAGGACCATTGAGTCCAGGTGCTCCGCCGAAACACTCATCACGTCGTCGTTGATATTCATTGATTTAGGATAGCATTTAATTTACTAGGGATCAGACAATTTAACAAAAAAAAAAGTATACAAATTATTTTTCATTTTTCCAAAAGGTGTTATAAGGTCAAGTTTAAGATATTTTTTCTTTTGCATTTTCAGGATACATTGGATCATCAAACCTTGCTATCATTGTTTTCAGTGCTTGTTATCTTCCTGATCGTAGCAGATTAGACTATGATTATGTGATGGACAATCTCTTTTTGTAAGTTACGCAATAAATCTTTTTCTAACCTTTTAATAGATTAAAATATACATTTGAATAAGCTATTGAACAGATAGAATTACATATTTACATAAAAATTATAAAAATAAATAATTAATGCTTTTCTGATTGAAATTGCATTAAATTGTGGACCTTTTATATATATATATATATATATATATATATATATATATATATAT
>JAPMOR010063332.1:344751-369000 GCA_026543865.1 Argiope aurantia | reverse complement strand
TATATATATATATATATATATATATATATATATATATATATATTTCATATTTGCACAAAGACAGAATATCTCTGGTATAAGGAAATTTTAACATGTTGAAATCCTTGAAGATCCACTGTACCACTATCATCCTGTAACTAAAATATAGATAAAATCATTTTTCGCTTTAATTCTTTATGCACAAATGCGATGAAAATGAACAGAATTCGATTATAGTTGAATTTTTACTTCTTTATACATGAAGTGCGGAAAAGGATTGTAATAATCAAATATTTGAGATTTTAATAGGTCTCCGAGTCCATTTTTTTTTAAAGAATTATATCTGTCTGTTGCATGAACAACATGACTGAAAAATAAAAAAAATTAGAATGACGAGGTTTGGTATTTGGTCTTAATATCAAACTTGCAGGTTTTTATTAAATTTTGGACTAAATGTATTTAAGAAAACACTGACTGTCCTTCCGTTTGAATATGGACGCTACAATTCAAAAACGCAACGATTGATTGAAATTTTGTATAAAGGCGGGTTTTTTTTTTCCCCATCAGAAATGTAGTTCCGTATCAAATTTTGAGAGAAAGTCCTCAGTTGAGTGCACTCTCTCTTAATATGCATGTAAGTGCAATAAATCAAATTTGCATCAAGCCAGATACATGTATTTTAATAGCGATTTTTAGAAATAAATTTTAGATCAATGTCAAATTTTGGACTAAATCGGTTAACGAAATGAAGTGCTGCTCTAAAATTCATTTTCAATTCGCTTTTCGATACGATAATTTAAGTGCTATATTTTCCAAAATGTGCTATATTTTGGAAATATACGAGAATGTCTAAAGAGAACATTCACGTTGGTTAGTAAAAAGACAAAAAAAAAGAAGCACTGAAATGGCGTAATAGAAAATATATATATTCAAGAGTCACCTCCTATTTACAGTGTGTATTTCAAGAGGTATATATTTATTTCTGTTTTTTGTTTGTTTGTTTGTTTTTCAGGTATGTTTTGACTACTTTGTCCCAACTTGTTGCTGAAGATTATGTCCTGGTATATCTGCATGGGGCTACTTCAAGAAGCTGCATGCCAAGTTTTGGTTGGTTAAAAAGATGCTATCAGATGATTGATAGGAGGTAAGATAAGAATATATGGGGTTTTCTCTATAAATGAATCTGTTACTAAAATAAATTCTGGTTAAAAAACGTATGCGGAAAGGTGTGGAACTTTGATTGTATTTCACGTGACTTTCACATCGCTGCACGATTGACGGTTTATAGAAATCACTAACTACGCGTTTGCGTATTAGATTTCCTTCTTTATCAAACGACTTAAGCACATCCTGTATAGGAGCTGCATTTAAAATTGGAATCTGACGAATGAGCCCACTTTTCTTAATCGGCTGATAATGCGTTTTTTTGAGAATGAAGTACTGCTAGAAAGTTAGATATGTATCCTGATACTATCCCTAAGGTTAAGTATTAAGGTAGGAGAAATTCCAGAGCCTGCAACTGCCTTCCGTGTTTGAGCTCCATGATGGACGGGGCATACTAGGATGAACATATTCGCTTCATTATGAGTTCTAAAATTTGATTTGTTCTAGAGAACAACGTCCATCAACCTCTGGAATGATTAACTTTTTTTTCTCTTTCTGAAACGTAGGTTTCAGCCACCCTTGCGTATGCCAAATTTACCACCATCTAATTTATGTAGAAGATTTCATAATTTACAGAAATTTAGTAACCATACAAGGTTACTCCACCCCCTTCCTAATTAAGGGCATTCGTATTAAATTCGAATGATAGGATCGCCACGACAGCATTGGTGGGAACTAAAGTTGAGTACTAAGGGGCATCACCGGCCACGGTACAATCCTCCCCGCGCACGTCTCGTCATCGGAAGGAGGTAACCGATCCCTACCATTTCTATAACCACTCGGGTGACGAGAACCAACCACCAAACCGGAAGTTTCTTATCCTCATATGAGGTCCCCCCTCTCGGAAGAAAAGACCTTTTCGGTAAGAATAAATTTGTTATTGGGTATAGTGCAGGGTACAAATAAAGGAGTCGTGTATGTATGTTCATACAATTATGCCACTTATGGATATATATAAACAACATTTATGACTTAGGTCGTCAGGACTAAGTTTTTATTTTATAATATTAAAAATACCATGAAACAATTACATTCATAATAATTACACTATATACAACCATCCATTTAATATTTTCAGCATAAAACATCAATCGTAAAACAACTGCAAAACTGAAAAGATTCAGGATTAGACAAGCATATTGATCACACAAAATCACCTACTAAAGTGGGAACTGTCATCGAAGCACATTTCATGCAACACAAGGCATATTTTGACTAAATATATCAATTTTAATAATTTTAGGATGAAATATTTTGTCAGTACAACCTACCATCTAATTTGGCAGTCAAGTTAGACAGTTCTTTTATTTCTCTTGTTCTTTATATGATATTCTCTGTATGTGAAATTTTACAGTGCATTTTAGAAAACATAAAATTTTGAATAAAATTTAATACTTTCATCCAATTTTTTAGACTTCGGAAAAATCTAAAGGGTCTCTACCTTGTCCATCCCACATTTTGGTTGAAGACGATCGTCATAATGACGAAACCTTTTATCAGGTATGTAAAAATGCGAATATCTGAAAATCTGATTAAAAGTACATTTTCTTTTTTAGGTTAATAATAGTTCCTTTTTATTTATAACAATTATAAAAAGAAAACATTTCTACATTCCCAAAAGACAATCATTCCCTCGAATACTGCTCCACTTGTGATAAGGGGAAACTTGGATTCGAGGTTAAGTTGCCTTGCGCCATAAGCAGCTTCTCAATTTCCCTTGTAGCATATTCATGACTATGGCTGTGCGATTTCGATTTATCATAAAAAATTTTCGATGCCAGTTTTCGAAAAATATCTAGCTATCGATAGCATAAACAATAGTTCACGGTAAAATAAATCTATATTCAAAATTAATTTGCGTTTTCGATTTCGTTATCAGTTAGTGTTTATCTTTCCTGTTCTTCATTCTTTTTCACTTTTATACAAAATTTCTATTAATATTTATATAAACATTTTCGTATTCTAATATATAAAAATACTTGTTTTAAGCATGTCATTTTGGAAAAAAAAACTGATTTATATTCTCTAAATGAATGATACCATTATGGAAAAATAATTGGGGTTATCAGAAGATTGTTGACTGTCCTTTGTATAATCGGTAAATATCCATCTTCAGAAATAAAAGAAAAAAGTATTCATTCAGATTAAATCCACGATTTTATTCGCAACTCACATTTTTACAAATTGCCGATAATTATCGAATTTTCGATACATATTGGATTCCCGATACTTACCCATTTTCGATATATATTGTATTTTCGATACTTATCAAATTTTGAGTAATTTCGCGATTTCGATAGTGATTGAATTTGCATAACTATTGAGAATCAATCCTGGCAATGTTTTACAAATATCTTTTTGCGAATTCAAGACATCGTTTTACATTACCGTGGAAAATGTGTTGATTTTCTATTTTTTTTCTTTTTAATAAGCATACATTTCTGTTTCATGTATTTTTATATTTCTAAAATTGAATAATTTTTCTTGCTTTATATCTTTAAAATAATGCTCTTTTCCAATTTCATCATATATTTTTATTACAATATATATATTTTTTATTTGATATAAAGATTATTTTTAAGGGATAAATTTTATTACTCCTATTTATTTCACTTTATGTGATTGGATTAGATGTTACGCTTCTCTCAAATTTTCACACAGTATAAAATAGTTTTCTTTCCTTTCCTTTTTTTATTCATGTACTTTTTTTATTTTTAAATACACAGTATTTTGAATTGATTTAAAAATTAATTTGACATATTTTATTAAAGGGGTTTTAGCATAATTATTTTCAATTTTTATTCGAACGAAAACGCATATTTTTATTATAAAACTTTCTTTTATTTGGAGTCGTATTGATTAGTCAGCATGTTAAAAGATGCTATTTATAATTTATAATAGCAATAAATAAATAATGATATCACGATATATTTAAAAATATAGGTATGTGTTGAATGATATTTCACGATGATGAAGTTCAGTCATTGCCCAACCCTACTCATGGCTATTAGTAGCTTATGAATGGCTTCAACATCGATGACGGAATGCATCCCACTTGTACGGATCTATGCATGCAACACTCGTAATAATAGTTTGGCATACATTATCTATAGTTATGTATAATTGTTTGAGAGTTCTGATCATTCAGATTCAACTCATGGATTTCTGTTGGTTTAGAATAATTATCTTTGTTAATTTATAATAATTTTTCTCAATACTGAAAGGTGGACTGATTTAATAAAATTTTCTCAAACAAAACGTTTTTCTTTTATTATAATACTTTATAATCAAAAGAAGGACATAACAATTTAAGAGAAAATAGGTCAAAAACAATTGAGAAGCAAGTTAATTTTAAATAAATCATATTAAGCAAAGATAAAATCTGACACTCATAAATTCCCACTAAACAATTTAATATATGTTCTGGTGTTCTTTAGGAATGATGTATTTCCTTCGTTTTCAGTTCTAAATTCAGCCGGAAACTACGATTTGTCAACAGCTTGCAAGAACTGGAAGAACTCATTCCAATGGATCATGTTTGCATTCCAGATAAAGTTAAAGAGTAAGTATTATACTTTCTAATAAAAATTTAAGTGTTATGTGTTGATTTGTAATTTTGATAGCTGTTTCATTTTGAAGTAAACTTAAAGTGAAAATGCAACTCTTTTTAAGACTAGCTTTTTATACACTATCTACCAACAAGTAATTGGACACCTGTGATAAAAGATATAAACACAATTTATTCATATTCAGTAATTGGCAGAGCTTCTACGTGAGGCAATTACAGCCTCAACCCTTCTGGGCAGTCTGTCCAAAGTATTTGGATGATGGACGGTGGTATTTTCTTCCATTTGTCTTGGAGAAGACATGTAAGTTCTTTCACCGATTTTGTACGGTTGCTGCACTAATTTATTAGGTGATCCAACTCATCCCAGAGGTTTTCTGTAGGATTCAAGTCTGGACTCTCGGCAGGCCAATCCAGTTGGTTCACCCCATTGTCATCATACCAATCCATGGTGGACCTCTCAACATGACAAGTGGCGTTGTCATCCTGGAAATAACAATAATCCAACCCGTAAAATTGCCACAGCGTAAGAAGCATATTGTTGTCTAGAATAGTGGAGTAGGAGTAGGCGTTGAGCTTGCCATGAATTGGGGAAAAGGGTCCCAGTCCGTACCACGAGAAACATCCCCAGACTATAATTCCACCTCCCCCAAACTTTATTATACGCACAATGCATCTAGCAAAAGGCGTTCTCCGTGTATATGCAAAACCCCAACTCTGTCATCCGACTGGTAGAGATGGAACCTTGATTCATCACTCCAGAGAACCTGTTTCCACTCATATAAGGTCCAATTTCAACGTGCCTTGCACCACCTCAACCGAGTAGCGCGGTCGGATTTTGTAATCAAAGACTTATGGGTGGCAGCACGACCATTGAAGTCAAGCAAATGTTCTTCCTTGCTAATGGTATTTATGGAAAAAATAATCCTGGATACTTGATAGAACTCATGGAGTATGTGGGCCATCAGTTTGGTGAGGTTTTTCCAAATTTCTTTGGACATTATTCGTCGGTCCCTATCTTTTGGTTTCATGGATCTGCCGGGTCGAAGCATATTCCTTTAATCACCCCTCACCTTACACTTCTTAATCAAAAAGTCACTGTTGGTTGCGGAATGTTTAACTCACTAGATATATGTCCCTTAAGGATCGATCATTTTTATGATATCCGGCAATGAAGCCTTTCTCGAAGTCAAACAGCTCTGAATTTTGTGGCATCTTGCATACCACTAATGACAATGATGTTTCCTATACGATATTTAAGTATAGAAGTCGTGACGTATATCAGGACCGCAGATATCCGCATTTGCACGGATTTCGAAATACTTATTGGTAGATAGTGTACAATAATAGACGCGTTCTGTTTGCATGGAAAAATTACTGTTATTAAACTATAAAAAAAACTTTATCAAATATGGCACGTCAGTAGAATGTATAATTTCGGTCGCTACGGCCTGACATAATATTTAAGATATCAAATATTATCAAGTATAAAGTATTTGATAGGTTTGAACATTCATCTGATAAATAAAGTTTGAGTGTGCACTTAAATTATTTTAAAATGTTTACTCATCTATTTTTAATGTTCCTAATATTATATAAATTAGTTATGAACTGGTTAAGATCTGCATGTTTGTCTGCCCTGAAGATAATTCATTTTGAAGATAGCTTGATTATATCTTTTTTTTTACTATAAACAATATAATTTACTTTATACAAATTACTATTATTTAAGAAAAAATTCATTCTATGAATGAATATAGCTTCACATAGATTAATTATGTATTATTTATATTTTCTTATTTTGTTTAATGTATTTAGGTTTGACGAAACCAGGATTATTGTGGCTTAACGCATTCCATATCTAAAAGGTAAATGTTATTACTATTTGGCAATACCTCATAAATTATTTTCAAAATTTAAATATGAAATTATCAGTTATGATTTTTATAATCTAATATTAATGAGCAATTTTTGTTCAAAGAATAAAGATAACTCACGTAACTGAATGATTTAATTTCAAATCTGAAAAAAAAAACAAAAAAAAAAAACAACTCTGAAATTTAATAGCAATTCACTTGTAATATGAGAGAAAAAATGGTGATTAAAATATAATTCCTCTTTGAACTAAGCAAACGATTTCGATTATTTAAGTGATGATGTTTTATCATTAATTTAAAACTTATTTAAAATAATATGCATGTGGCCCTACTGCATATTAAATCTGCCATTGACGGTTAAACGTTATCATGGTAAAGCCACTTCAAATTTTGAGCTATGTTAGACCTTCCTTTTTTCGTCCATATCAGCTGATTATGTCTCAAGCTGATGACATATATGATATTTTTAGCAAGCATGAATTTCAAAACTGAAGATTCATTCAGTAAATTAATTCAAACCTCGATTTGTTGGGCACGAAACTGTAAAAGACATGAAACATCAAAACCCAAAACTTAATTGTTCATTTCAAAATTTATAAATTAAAATACAATGTCTGCCTAAAAATGTGATTAAATACATATTTTTGACACAAAAGTATTTTAAAATTTATTACATACAATCCATGTGACTTTATAGTTTAACAGCATACTGGACTAATGATTTCATGCAATGCAAAAACTAGTTTTGCTTTTTCCTCCCTCAATGAATTCCTTCCAATGAATTCTATTCTTGATGCTACGTAGCGTTTAACGTGCATCACGCGAGTATGAATAGCATGAATTATTTAAATTTTCGAATTTCAACAGAAATCACCGGACTGGGAACTGATTTGGGCGTTTCTTCTTAAATCATGGAAACTTGAAAATTACCGTATTGAAGAATTTTCTGAAAATATTTTGCAGATTTTAACGTCTGAATTTTAGAAAACTAACAAAATAATAACAATTTAGTAATTATTTATATTTTAGTGTTTTTAGTCTCAGTTGTAATGATCGATAGAAAATTTGTTTTAATCCATTGAAAAAAAAATATTATTTATAAATTTTGTTTAGTTGGATATCATTTCAAGAATTTAATTTTCCAGATTTCAAGGAGAATTATTTGCTCCAATACCAATCAAGGTGGGTTTCTTCACATGACGTCAATTCAGATGGTCTCAGTGCTATTTTCGCTATACCGGATTTTCCAAGAAAGAAATTCAGACAACAGAACCGTCTTTATTTATTTTATGGAGCGTTAATAAATGGGGTTTCTAGTAAAATATAAATTCTAAACTTTTCTTTATCATAAAATAACAAGGAGCTTCAGAATATGCTGTGAACTAAAAAAAAAAATACTGAGATGGTAGATTAATTTATGTACACAATTGAAGTGGTGTAAAAGAGGCAAAAACTCATAGATTTTATATGGAATGAAGAAAAAGGGTTTAAGAATGATTTTCAAATGAATTGCCTTGAAACTGTAATCGTAATTTCTACTATGAAAAAAAGAATTCTTTAAATGCTTTTGATCATAAATCACGGAAAATTTATTTTGTTTAATAAAATGTCATAAGACAAAAAACAATTTTTAGAAGAACTATATGGAATAACATTTAGGAAGTAAAACACAAGAATTTGTGATAATTCAAACAGAAAATTAAAATTTCAAGCTCATTTTTATTCTTACATTCTTAACTGAAATTTCTTTCCAGTATTCATCAGGACATCCGTCTTGGTATTTAATATGATAAGCATGATACTTACATCTTTATACTTATGTTCCTAAAAATTATTTTAATTTATTCAAAATATTTTTTTATTTTGTTTATAATATATTCTTTATAACTTCAGAAGAATATGCTCTTTTATCAAAAAAGTGTTTTATTTTCTTATATTTCGAAAATATTCACAACAAGGCATTTGTTCCTCATTTAGTGATAGTTCAAATTAAAGATGAAAAGTTTGCTTTCAGATTTTTGTTTATTCATATCATTATTGCAGTTTTTCAAAATTCAAATCCACGTTAAAGTTATTTTTATTCAATTTTATATATAACTAGTTTACTTTCATGCACTTACTTAAATTAAGTAATCTGCTTCTTACGAGATTATCTCGTCTCTGAATACACAAATAAATTAAATTCCTATACACGCAATATTCAATTTTTCCAGGTGATTTTTTTTAATTTTCAGGTATATTTCTTGTGATTGTTTCGTGTTAGCTTTTAATTCTAAAAACTCACTGAAAGTTTTCAGAGGATTTCAATACAAATAATATAAATTGTAATCTTTTTTTTTTTTTTTAGTTACAGTTATTCTAGAGTACAATAAATTTAAATGACATGTTTTTAAATACATAATTGAATTATGTTAACAAATGATTTCAAACTTGAACGGCAAATGAAATGAAAATCCTTCTTAAAATAGCCACAGACACTTCTTTTGTACGTCAATAGTTTATTTGAAGTTCTTTTGCTGCTGTTGTTGATGTTTCTTAGTTCGTTTGAGCACCACTCAAATCTTTTATAGACATATATATATATCTTTGTGATTATGTAGAACAGATATGATGTTAGTGTTTCACTTATTAAGGCTTTATTAATTTCTGTTCAAGGAATCCCATTCCAAATGTATCTAATGTATTTTGCGAGAACGAAATGTTCACTTTTATAATGAATCACTGTAATGCATGAAATCAGTACAGGCGATAACGAATATAACGCTTTGGTTAGTATATACATAATTTATTTCCTTAATTTTAAATACTTCTAAATCACTTAAATGTACATGCATTGATGAGAATTTTCAAGAAAAAAAAAAGAGTTCCCGATTGATTAGTCTAAATATATGAGTGTTTAGTAACCAAATAAATCTAACATTATGATACATTTCTTTGAGTTAATTGGCCTGCAAACTTCATAAATTTTAAATGCGATCGGTTAAAAAAATGGAAAGAATTTAGTTATACAACCTAATATATTCGTCTATTTTTCTACAAAACAATTTTCTACAGTGTACAGTTTTAAAATCAGCTTTCCACTGAAAACAATTTCCAGTAAATGAGTAAATCTCTGAACGAACATATGCGCTAGGCTTTTCACTGATTCAATTTTGAAAGATTAATCTTTAACAAATCAGAATTGACAACGTTTAAATGCTTATACGTGGATCAATGGACACAATGTTTAAACATTAATGGTAATTCAGCATAATATGGGTAATAATATTACCATTAAAATCTTTTTATAATTAGTAATAGCAAAAAATACAAAATTGTACTTCTAGTTATTGGCTTTTTAGTAAATTTTCATTGCTCTAACTAGTGGGAATGTAAGCATTTTGATACCCTTCGTTTAATAAATTAATCAGTTAAGTACAACATTTCAGTACAATTTTTTAACTTAATCAAAATGATATTTATTTTAAGTTATTTTTTATTTTAATACTTTATTAGAATACACCCGAATTTATTTATTAATTTACCCGAATTTATTTATTATGACATGAGTTGCGCGGAGCCCACGTTCGTATACAGCATTATTTTAGCAAATGCTTGGAGTTTATAAATACAGTAATAAATAAATGAATCGAATATAGCTAATAGGAATTTGGCATATTATAATTGACAAAGTGTTAATATTATTCGAATATTTTTTATTTCATATAATTTATATTTTTAAAAATTTATTTGGCAAGTAATATCTTTTTAACAGACTAATTTGCAGTCCTTTTAGTCCAACTGTCCTGGGCTGCCTGCTGTCCTCTTAGTCCAGCTGTTCTGGGCTGCTTCACTGTCTATTTAGTCAAAACTTCGCCAATGGTTCTAACAGACAGGTTAATCTAGTTAGTGGAGCAAAACTACAGCTGGTGTTTTGACTATATAATTTAATACTTTATTAAGCTATCTCCAACAACTTTTTTTATTATTTAGCTATATAAGGAGAATTAATTACTGTCTTCCTATTAATTCAAGCCACCGATGCGTTTCTGCGCATAGTTGAAAAACTTTTATCTACATAGAAAACGGGTGAGCTCACTACCTGAGATAAATTTGTATGCTGAAAATAGTAAAAAAAAAAAAAAAAAAAATAGCAATATATTGAAATGAAAATATACGAAACGGAGAAACGGTTGGTTTTCAAGCAATAGTAATAATAAAACATATCTGTAAACTCTGTCTCCTACTGAGAGATTAGAACATTCGTGATTTTTTGCCATTTTAGATTATTGAACTCATGTTTGGAGTGATCTAATATATTTCAAATTAACATTTTCACTAGGTTGCTTCTTTAGATATCGTAAGACTTCAGAATTTGATCATTTGGAATTCCACAGCATAGATAAAACCATAATTAACCCTCACCTTCTAATCACAAAAATTAATGCAGAAGACATAAATCATGTTCTGGTTTAGTACGGCAGAAAAATCTCCCAGTCTTTTATAGTAAACATTATTTTAAAAAAGTTATCTAAATTGATGTACTTACCAAAATATAAAAAAATAATGCTTTCTCTAGGTATTTCTCTGTTATAGACAGAACAGGCGTCTCATAGCCCCGTATCCGTAACCATTCTGGTCACTAAAAGGTTTGATTCTCTTTGTTACAAAATAAGTTTATTTACAATCACAGTGCTGACTTCCTGTCTGTTCAAATTTCACAGTCATAATATATAAGTCATTGCCAAAATAATGGTTACTATATCCATGATCTTAAACAAAGGTATGAACTTTAAATACAAATGAGACGTCTGATTTATTTTTTGAAGGGTTTAAAATACGGTTTTACTTTATTGAAACCCATTATATGAAACCAATGTTTCCAGACTCTCTCTGGGAGCATATTTATAGAGCTTCGTCAGATTCATAGAAAGAGAAACGCATTCTTTCAAACGATTTTCCTTCTTCCAGTAGATATAAAACCATTATCAATTTCTATGTGTGTTCAGTTTTGTAGTAATATTCAGAAATTTAATTTTTTAAATTTATTTTTGTAATCGTTGACATCTTATCAATATCATTCATTCATTAAAGATTGGCGCGAGAATTTTTTATCTATTATCCCTTTTCAGGTGTTTTTATTTAAAAAACAATTCTTTAATTCTCACCGGAAAGCTTTACATTTCCCGATAGAGTCGAGAGCTTCCAAGTTGTTTTCTGAAATCATTTGTGTTCACCTATTTAATATAACACAAAGAGTTTTATTCATTGAGATGAGAGAATGAGGGACAACGATTAATTATATTCACTGAAGAGTATTATTTATTAACTTTACTTTCCACTAAAATCACGAAAACTTTATTTTTTCAGTTATTTTTCCTCCTTATTGTTTAACCATATGTCTTCCTTATTGTTTAACTATTGTGTAAGTTTCACTGAAAATGCATTTTCATTCGTGATATATTTCCATCTTCAAATAAGGATATGCAGGTAGAAGTACTCTCATGTGTAAACTACGACGCATAGACCAAAGAATGCGCTTATGTGAGTAATGCTGGCAGTTAAAATTAATTAAGCACGTGAAATAAAAGCCAAATGTAATAATGTTTCTTCCTTTGATGCAAAGGCTCTTCATTATTTTAGCTCATTATGTACTTTAAATACATTTTAAATGCAACTTCGCTTTAAAATAATATAATCTCTATATCTATCAATAGGTATATATTGATTTTAATCCAATTTGTAGTGTAATGCTTTTTGGTGGAATTGATAGAAATGGCGACAGATTTATACCCCACTTACACCGGTATAAAATATTCATATATTACAAACATATACACAATGTCTTACTTTCATTTAATTTTCTTTCCAACTAAAACCTATTAAAAGATATTTATAAACATATATAAGAAAATTTTAAATTTGTTAAAAATTTTAAGTAATTTTCCTTTATTTTTTAAATGATATATTTATTTTCAGGCTCAATTTTTTTAGTTTTAATTCTATTCGAATTCTTTCCGTGTTTGTACTTTAGTCTTTCAAACAACATCTTATTCGTTTTGATTTCTTAAAAATTGGAGGAAGAAAAAAAAAAAAAAAAAAAAAAAAAAACCCTGACCGATTGCGATTGTTAAAAATCTTACCCATGCATGGAACGATAGATTTTTCTTATTTTTTTTTAACTATAAGTGTTTAAGATAATAGAGATCAAACGAGAATACTTCGTCAGATTAAGACGTTTCTTTGTTTAACGTTAAATTGTAATTTAAATAGTTTCTTAACGCATCTCTCTTAATATATTGTGTATTTAGTTTTATACAACTATATGTATAGGCTCATATTCCAAAATACCATTATGAAAAAACTCTAACCTACATTTGGAGACATCATTCTATACAATGGATATTTTTTAGATTCAAAATCAAATAATTTTATAGAATTAATTAAAAGAAATTGCGGATTCATTTTTGAGATATGTAATTTATGTAAGGCGAGACCTGGCATTCGAGTTTTGCATAATTCTAACTCTTTTTACATTTTAAGAAAACGTTGAAGCATGGTAAAGATGCACTTCTTAAGAGAATTAAGAATTATTAACGCGGAGAGATACACATTTATGTAGAAAAATTCTAGAAATCTTATCAACAGCGTAGACTAACAACGCATAATTCAGAAATATAACCAATATCGTATGGTACACGCAGTATAGTGTTACAAAATTTTAGTGCACCTATCTTTTGTTAGATTATTTCAGCACAATAATAATCTGGATCATATGTCGGAAAATTTCAAAAATGAGATCTAAACCCTCACGAAAAATATAAAAAGCATAGGAGAACTATATTTTTTCAAACAAAAAGAATTTAAATAATGTTATAAAAAGCGATAATATTGATTATAAAATTATATATTAGAAGTAATTTTAAAGAAATAAGTAATAACTTTACTATCTTTGTTATAATAAAGAAGATTCACAAAAAATTGCTCGCTGGCTCAGAAAGAATGTGGCGCAGTAGAGCCAAATCATCTATAGGAGATCATCTACAAAGAGGTTGAGGTTTATTAGAGCAAAAGCCAATAAACATCCACCAACCAAACATCATTATAAAGAATGAGCTTCGATTTTTGGAGCAAATTTTCTTTTATCTGGTTTGTAAGAGTTTATTATTAATTTAAGGTTCTATTACAAATTATCATCTGTAATTTGAGCTCTAAAATAATATTTAATGAAATTTGAATTGGGAAATACTTAGTAACATCAATATGTAAACCTGAAGGTAATGAAAACACAAACTGAATACGAATACTTTGTCATTTTATAATGTAGTGATTAGGAATTGTTTCTGGTGCAAAACGCATTTCACTTGAAAAACAGAAGATTCCTATGGCACTTGCTAAAATGAAATGCACGAAGATAAATCATCACTTTTAATACTGATTTCAAAATTCATAAATAAAGCTGAAATAGTTTTATGATACATTGTATTAAACTTGTTTCATGATTTTAATATTACTAGGGAGCTCGAGTTTTGAATTTGTGTACAATTGTGTGTTGTAGATGATCATGCATTTTTATATTTTCAGAAATTAATTATCAAATAATCGATTAACTTAATTAGATTTTTATTTATTAGCGTATTTGAAAAGAAATTTTAAGATTCCATGATATTGATAATAATGAATAGCAAACTAAAGAATAAAAAGTTAAGTATTAAAAGTATTCTACTTAAAGCACACTAATGATTTTTTTTAATACTGTTTTAACTTGACTCATTTTAATTTTCAGTTTGATTTCAGAATCCCTTACGTGTTCCCAAAATTCCGCAGTGTGCCGGCCTTTGCTCTGAATGATCGGATTTATGTATTGTGATATTATAATGTATAAACCAATTGAAAAAAAAGACAATTTAAATTAAATTAAATTTATACTATCGCTTCGGATTCACATTATTAGGACATTATCAGACATTTACTCAGTTGAACAAAATTGAATACAAGGTGAATATTACTTTTATACTCTCAACTTTTCGCACAAAATTCTAGTCAATATCAATGCTAATGAGAAAATTTTCATTTCCTCTTTTACTAATTCTTGTATTTTCAGAAAATGACTAATACTAAAATTTGTATGTTGTCAGAGGACATAATCAGAATCGAATCTTAATTAGAAAATTATTTACTATGAAGCCTGTAGTATAATTTATTCGCTATAATTATTTACATGCTATAATATCACAGTGTATTTATTTTTGCCTGTGCATTGCAGCTGGATATTGTGTATAAATTGTTGACTATGGCATATAGATGTAAATGTCTAAATATTTATATTCCTTGTCTATGATTACATAGCTTATGATAATGTAACTGGTTTCTGCAATGTGTTAAAAAGTAAAATAAATTTTAAATTTCTAAAGTTGCCTTATGGTTTTGATATTATTCACAAACATTCGCCACAATTAATAAAAAAATACATGCAAATAACACCTTTACGATATTTTACGAGATGATCTGTATAAAGATACCCAAATCAGATATATACGATATTTAAAGGGGAGCATGCTATGAGAAAGCCGGAAATCCTCTTATCTTGTTAATCCGCAGCTTCACAATGCTACGAAACTTTCCAACATTGCACGCTACATATTATTTATTACATGTGGCGGGACTTCAGTTTACGAATTTCTAATGTCAAATTTCGATGTTCCGATGGTTGTCGGTCTTTTGCATCTGAATCAAAGGAAATCTAAAACATGTATAGCACGACATTCGCTTGTGTGAGCGTAAGACGAAACGGCATGAATCCTTTTGCTGCCTTAAACTTAGTATTTAATCTTTTTTATGTCTCATTTTTTGAAGCAAGACAATATACTGCAGTAGCAACAGTTTCAATTTCTTCTTCTGTCATTAGTTGGCCCGCTGTAATCGTCAAACGTTAGTTCAGGTTTAAATAGATCAAATATTTACCACACCGTCGAGAAAAAACATTTGTCTCTGCACGAATCATTTGACTCAAACATTGGATCAAGCGTCTGAGTAGGTTCGACGCATCGTGTAGCACCGGCTTGAAGCATTGAATACCGGATTAACGACAAAGTTTCACATTTGATATCGGATGATTGTGACCCAGTGGAATCAAATAGTACTTACGTGTAAAAGTAAAATGTATTGCACCCATCAACATTTATAATCCAATGCTCGGATTTCAAATGATCCTTGTCAAATTAGAAAATAATTCATCTACAGCTTGTGGTACGAATTTACCATAAGTTTAAGCTGGTTCATTTCAATTTTTTAATAAGTGGACTGTATCTTATTTAAAATCAAACGTCAATTCGAAAGCCAACTTTTTATTTCATCGAGGTTCACCGACCCCGCGATGACTCAGTACGAAACTGTTTTTGAAAACTGATCCCATGTCAACAGGGTTACAATAAATTTTATCGCTGAAGCCAAGTCAGCGCATGGTTGCAAGATTCTTTCACAAAAAGCGCCAACGAAGCGGTAACATTCGGCCCCGCGTTGCGTGTTTATGCAACACAAGCTACAATTCAAGATTCAAAGTTACAATCAAGAATATACAACAAAATATTTTTTTTTGGAGTTCAAACATGAAAATATATATTAAAAAAGACATAGAAATATAAATAAGTATGAACCATAAATGTACAATTAAATATGTAGAAATAGAAAATAAACATTTGAATATGTGCAGAACACTATAAGTTTTTATGCACAAATTAGAAAATCAAGTCTGAATGGGTAGGAGGCAAATTTTAGAGATTGGTCTTTTAAAATGACCATTTTTAGTTTTGAGAATTACAACACGAATTTTGCCGTCCTGTCCGGGAATAACTAGGCTTATTCTTCCAAGACACCATTTAAAAGGTGGAAGGTTATCCTCCTTTAGTAAAACCATATCATTTTCCTTAATATTATTTTTTGAAAACCGCCATTTTTTTTTTTTTTTTTTTTTTTTTGGTCTTGCAAATGATTTAGATAGTCATTCGACCAGCGTTTCCAAATTTGTTCTATTATTTTTGTCAGTCTTTGCCAACGGGTTAGTTTACTGTCTAGTTCATTTATTACTGAAGGCTCTGGGATAGAATTTATGGGCCTGCCTATTAAAAAATGGCCTGGAGTTAATGGTTCTAAATCCGAAGCATCGGAAGATAAAGGTGAAATAGGTCTTGAGTTTAGGATGCCTTCTATTTGAGTAACAACAGTTAAAAATTCCTCATAAAATAATTTTGTATCAGCAACAGTTCTTTTTAGATGATGCTTGAAGGACTTAACTCCAGACTCCCAGAGTCCTCCGAAATTAGGGGCCCGAGGAGGAAGAAATTTCCAGGAGATATTTTCCATTGCTAAAAACTTGGATAAAATTTCATCAGGAAAATTAACAAGTGAAGCGAGTTTTTTCAATTATTTGTTGGCTCCTATAAAGATTTTACTATTATCACTAATTAAGGTTGAGCATTTCCCTCGACGTGAGAAGAATCTTTTCAGGCAAGCAATAAATGCTTGTGATGTCAGGTCAAAAACTATTTCAAGATGTAACTAAACAAACGAAAATAGCTACATACAAAACTAAAACTAGTAACTAAACAAACGAAAATAGCTACATACACCTTATGTAAATTGCCCTTTCTTTGATTTTTGTACCTTATGAAAAATGGACCGCAAAAGTTTACACCTGTGTTAGAAAATACAGGGTTGGGATTTACTCACTCTGGAGGTAAATTCCCCATTAATTGGTCTAAGGGAGTAAGTAGGCTTGTACCTAACACAAGTTATACAGTTGCGCACAGCCTTTCTTGCGATATTTTTGCCTCCAATGGGCCAAAATTCTTGCCGAAGAAAATGTAATAATGATTGAGGTCCTGCGTGAAAGTTCTTTAAGTGATAATACTGGAAAATTAGAGTGGTAATTTTATGCTTTTTAGGCAGTATTATCTGATGTTTATGATTATAACTAACATCTGCATGAACCAATCTACCACCTACTCTTAACAAATTGTCTGCATCTAAAAAGGCATTTAAGTGACTTATAGGACTTTTCTTCAAAGTTTCTCCGTTTTTTAAGGCCTTTATCTCTTTATAAAATTCACTTACCTGAATAATCCCGATAAATTTCCTTTTTGCTCTTTCCAATTCACTATTTGTGATTGGATCGGTAATTTTTGTTTTATTCTTAATATTGATTAAAAACCTGCAAAGAAAACTAAATACACGAATTAATTTTACATAGTCATTATTTATGGCTAAAAAATCCTCAAGAAATGAAATATTGTTTACAGAAGATAAACTAATGTTTGACTGTGATTTAAGTTCAGTCAGATATTGTCCATCTGAAATTACAGACTCGTCAAGTTCAACACTAGAATGTTTTTTAGAGTCCGGTAAATAGTCAGGACCACACCACCATAAGTCGTTGGTTAAGAGTTCATGAGGGCTCAAACCTCTAGATATATCTGCAGGATTAAGTTGGGAAGAAATATGTTTCCACTGGAAGTTTTCTGTTAGAGTTTGTATCTTTGATACTCGAGTAGCAACAAGAGTTTTTAGTTTATATGGAGGTGTTTTTATCCAGGCAAGTGCAATTGTTGAATCTGTGTAACAGATTGTTTCACTGATTAGCATCTGAAGAGAAGGACGAATTATTTCTATCAACTGCGAGAGAAGGAGACACGTTGACAACTCCAAACGAGGGATCGAAATTACTTTAATGGGAGCGACTCTTGCTTTAATGGCAAAAAGTTTATTGACAGCTGTGCCCTCTTCCATAATAGACTTCATATAAACTACCGCTCCGAAAGCAGATTCAGAAGCATCAGCATAACCTACTATAACAGTTCTTTCATAAGATTCTGTCAAGATATGTCTAGGAATTTTGAGATTTTCGATGACTTTCAAATATGTCACAAAATTCGACAATTCTGGCTGAATTGATTGAGGGAGAATATCTTCCCAGTTCAATTGTTGGATCCATAATTTTTGCATAAAAATTTTGGCCTCTGTGATAACAGGGCCAACGAGACCTAATGGATCATACAAACGAGCGATAATTGATAACACGTCTCTTTTAGTGTAGAAAGACTTGATCTTTAAGTCTACCTTAAAGAGAAAATAATCTTCTTTTGGTTGCCAATTCAGACCCACAGCTTTTACTGAAGAATGTCGATCAACGAGAAAATATTGTTGGTTAGTTCCCTCAGAGCTATTATTTATGAGTTCAGATGAATTTGAAGTGCATTTATGAAGCTCCATGCCATAAGTTTGCAGTATTTGTATCAACTGCCTTTGTAATTCCTGGGCTGCTTCTAAAGTAGCAGGACCCGAGACAAAATGGTCCATATACACATCTGTTAGTGTAACTTACGAAGCTAACGGAAATGTTTTCGCTTCATCCAAAGCGAGTTGCTTTAAACAACGAATGGCCAAAAATGGAGCCGATTTTGTGCCATAAGTGACAGTGTTAAGACGATAAGTAGTTGGAGACTCATTCATATTATCCTTCCATAACATTTTTAGCAGATTTCTTTGTGATTCATCAATTGATATTTGACGGTACATCTTCTTAATATCTGCCGTAAATGTGTATTTATAAGTCCCAAATCTAGTCATTATTTCAAAAATATTTTCTTTCACTGCACCGGCAAGAAACAAATCGTTTAAACTTTGTCCCGTTGTACTAGGGGCACTGGCATTAAATACAACCCTTAATTTTGTAGTTGAGTTTTCAGGTTTGTAAACTCCATGATGCGGCAAATAATACGATCCTTCACAAAGGTCATTATTCACTTTTTCCATATGACCCAAACTTTCATATTCCGCAATAAATTCCTTATATAAATTTTGCATCATGGGATTCTTATGCAATCGCTTAACTGTTTGGTTGAGTCTAACGTTGGCTAAGGCTTTAGAATCACCCAACAAACCTTCTTTCATCGGCATTTTAACTACGAATTGACCATCCTTATTTCTAGTGTGGGTTTCTTTAAAATGCGCCTCGCAAAACTCTTCTTCAGTACTAAGAATAGTATTTTCTTCACTAATATTTTCCACTAACCATATTTTTTCTATTACTTTTTCTATATTCTCATTTCGAGAAACTAAACTACATAAATTAGTACATGGCTCCTGATTGTTTGTATTTACATAGCCAACAGCGACATAACCAAATACAGTATTTTGAAAAATTAACGAATTTAGGGATGAACGTATTTGTTCACCCTTAACAATTTCAAAGAAGGTTTCAGCACCTAAAAGGACATCGATTTTGGAACTCCGTGTAAATTCCGGATCCCCAAGCATAACCTGTGGAATTTCTAAATTCTCTAAATTAACATTTGCGGCCGGAACCATATCCGTAATTTTATCTATTACAAAAAAGGTTTGTGATAAACAGAACGATCCATTACAATTGGCTATATTAGCAACAGCCTCATATTCAATCGAAGTAGAAATTCCTTCTAATCCAGAAACCGATGTATTTATTTTTTGTTTTCGTAAATTCACGCTGTCAGCAAACTGCTTTGTCACAAAATTTGCCTGAGAAGCGCTATCAAGTATTACTCTAGCTCTTAAGAAGTGGCCATATATATTCTGAATAAGTACTATTGCAGTTGGAAGTAGAACGCTTTTATTTCTTATAAGTAAGCAGGCAGAGGAAGTATGCTGTGAATCAGCCAAGGTCACATCTGTTGGGGATAAATCAGTTCTCTGCTCCGAAGGAATTGCTTCGGAATGAGTAACATTTTCTCCTCCGATCGAAGGTTTGCTATGTCTGTGCAAGAGATAATTATGATTACTATTGCAGATGTTACACAAGTACTTAGATTGGCGACAAAAAGCTAATTTGTGCCCTGGTTTTAAGCACAACACACAGAGGGAGAGTTTTTTTAACCATATTAAAACGCTCCACAGCATTTAAATCAAGAAAACTTTTACATTTATAGATAGGATGATTTGTTGGTAGACGACAAGCAGGACACTTTGATGAAGTGTCATTTACCTTTGTTACTAAAGTACGTGGTTTAGAACTTTGGAAAATAAATTTCGATTTTGGTGGTTAAACGATATTACTTTGCAAATTTTCTAAAATTTGACATCTTTTTTCAATAAATTTTATAAAGGTATCCCAATTAGTTAGCTCATTTGACGTCAAAGTCATTTCAAATTGTTTAAGCGATTCTTTATCCAATTTCTGCATAACAATATTAATCAACATAGCTTCACTTAGTTTATTCAAATCTAAATTCAATAATTTTAGAGCTCTTAAATGTTTATGTAATTGACCAACTAATGATCTTAAATCTTTGGCACTTTAATCATTCAACTTTTCAATCGAAAATATTTCATTAATGTGAGTATTAACAATAAGTCTTTTATTATCAAGTCTATCTTCCAAAGCTTTCATTAAGGGATGAAATGTATTGTCCTTCGATATCATCCGAGCCACACTTCCAACTAAGCATGATTGTAAATAATAAAGCTTTTGCGACTCTGAAAGTGGTTTGTTTGAAGAAATCAACGAATCAAATTGATCTTTAAAAATTTTCCATTCCTCAAAATTACTCGAAAATTTTGGTAATGGAATTTCTGGCAGCTTGATATTAACATCATTAGATTTATTATTTTTTGCATTCCCGTTTTCATGCATGCAATTATTAAAAAGTGTTTTCAAGCTTACCTCCAATTTTAGGAGATCCGAGTCGATATCCTCGAAACTATTTTCAATTTCCACTAAATCTTCATCTTTTTTCACAACTTTGTAGTAGTCTTGTCTTAAAAGTTCAAACTGTTGATTTAATTTACGCACTTTATCCAACTTGACTTCAATTTCAACATCCTCTAACTACTGATCCTTTATTGACGTTAATAGTCTAGTTATTTGCGCCTTGATTCCACCCCGAGTCCTATTTAACGAAGTAATGTCTTTCTCCATTATTATTTACTATTCAAATCGAAATTTAATTAAAATTCAAACTCCGCGAGCGGACCAAATTTTATGGTACGAATTTACCATAAGTTTAAGCGGGTTCATTTCAATTTTTTAATAAGTGGACTGTATCTTATTTAAAATCAAACGACAATTCGAAAGCCAACTTTTTATTTCATCGAGGTTCACCGACCCCGCGATGACTCAGTACGAAACTGTTTTTGAAAACTGATCCCATGTCAACAGGGTTACAATAAATTTTATCGCTGAAGCCAAGTCAGCGCATGGTTGCAAGATTCTTTCACAAAAAGCGCCAACGAAGCGGTAACATTCCGCCCCGCGTTGCGTGTTTATGCAACACAAGCTACAATTCAAGATTCAAAGTTACAATCAAGAATATACAACAAAATATTTTTTTTGGAGTTCAAACATGAAAATATATATTAAAAAAGACATAGAAATATAAATAAGTATGAACCATAAATGTACAATTAAATATGTAGAAATAGAAAATAAACATTTGAATATGTACAGAACACTATAAGTTTTTATGTACAAATTAAAAAATCAAGTCTGAATGGGTAGGAGGCAAATTTTAGAGATTGGTCTTTTAAAATGACCATTTTTAGTTTTGAGAATTACAACACGAATTTTGCCGTCCTGTCCGGGAATAACTTGGCTTATTCTTCCAAGACACCATTTAAAAGGTGGAAGGTTATCCTCCTTTAATAAAACCATATCATTTTCCTTAATATTATTTTTTGAAAACCACCATGGTTGCAAGATTCTTTCACAAAAAGCGCCAACGAAGCGGTAACAGCTTGAAATACTGCCCCCGACCTTGCTTTATACTGATTATAGTAGTATACTTCCAATTCTTATATTAGAACTAAAAAATTTTAGTGACTATTATTAATTTTAAAACTTTTTATAAATTATTTAATATCGTTTTCTCTTTATATTAGCATCATTGGTGTTTATTAGTATTGCTGCATTTCGTTTAATTTAAATGTATTAATATTTTCTTATTTATGTCACATTTTCCCCCTTGAATTATTTATTTCTTTTCATGTAAATTAGCTGATAAATCTATACACTTGTGGGTCAGAAAAACATTTTTGCCAAAAAGAACATAATTTACAGTATAGTTTCAGTTTAAAAAACATTTCTTTACAGTCCAAGCTTTTTATAATTCCGTATTATGATGCGATAAATTAAAAAAAACATTTATATATAATTATCGTCTTTCACTTCAATTTATTTCTGCATAAACAGTTTCAAGTATTTACCAATTTATTATTTTTAATATATAAAGCAAAAAGAGTAAAGGGTGATGCGAAAAGAATTATTTTTTTGTTACTATACCGCGGAAAAAACTGCAAATTCGTGAGAAATTTAAGGAAGAAAAGAAATCAATAAAAATAAATGATATAGGGTTTAAAAGGTGCAAAAAGTGATTGCTTTTCATAGTGTTTTTAATTTTAAAATTCTAAAGAAAACAAAATCTTAATATAAATGAACGCTATTATCGTTATAAAGGAATATATATATATATATATATATATATATATGTGTGTGTGTGTGTGTGTGTGTGTGTGTGTGTGCGTGCGTGTGTTCCATGTCTCCTCCTAAATAAGATGGATATGGGGATAAAAATGGATTAACATTATTCGCAGTCAGAATATTTGATATGTTTATAACCCCAACCTTTTGATTGTTTTTCTGTTTGCGATTTACTTACACCGCTTTAAAATTCGTCTTATCTAGTATCAAGATAAGTATCATATTTGAAGCATAGGTAAAACAAAACATTTATTCGCTCACAGGGTCAGTAATTTTAAGCAAGTTTTCAGAAGTATAATGATTTGTTTCAAAGGCTTTAAGTCCATGGTTTGGGCTCTGTGATGTATTACTAGATTTTAATATTTAACAACAGCAACAGGGAAGTTTCAAAGTTTCTTTTTCATTTTAGTATCATATGGGTACATTGTTTACCATTGACATTAATGCCAACAGCAAAATAAAATAAAATAGGACAAGTATAAAAATTTGTGGAAACAATGTGATAGTTAAAAATAAATAGGATTAGGTCTGTAAAATCAGAGTTCTCTCCCAAATACCCATAAATAAAAATTCCAAGTAACATTTGTGAGAAGAAAGAGTAAAATGCCAGACAAGAAAATTTAAAACTCTTAAAGATGTTTTAATAGCTGGTGAATTTTCTATATTTTTGTAATTTGCTATATTCTTGCCATAGGTCTTAGTTAATAAATGATATTCTAGTTTCGAAGCTTAGTTTTGTTATCTTACCATAAACAAAAAATAAATAAATGAAGTTAATATTTTTTAATGCTTAAATAACTTTTTGCTCTGCATATACGTCGAATTATTGTTGCTCATCGGCAGTTCAATGAACGACATTATCGTTCTAAGTATTAGCAGACAATTAATGGAAGGATCGGTTCTATAAATCTCTGAATAATAAGATCTATTAAGATGTGTCTCAAACAGCTACCCCTCCCCCCATTATCAGAAAAGGAGCCATTAATAAGAAGTTTAATATGTTGCACTGGAACTCATTGTATATGCCTACTTACTTGTTAGCTTTATACAATATAAATAACTTAACCAAACAATCTGTCTCTATAGAAAGTTGCACAGCTATTTAAAAAATAGCTGTGCGTTAAGAATGATAATATAAACTAATATTCTATCAATTACATAAATACGTTCCATCTAAGCTT